>LTAE01000111.1:0-15536 GCA_001647135.1 Pontederia paniculata | reverse complement strand
AAAAAAAAAAAAAAAAAAAAAACTAAGACTATAGTTTCAAGCAAGCAAACCAAATCAAACTTCTACATTTCATCCCTTACATAAACTGGCACAAAAAACGTGTGCTTTCTAACCACTCAAATCCTTATGTTCTCATCTGCTTTATATATCTGAATCTATTGCAGCTGTGGCAACCTTTTTGCTCAAAGATTTGTTTGCTCAAGTTACTTTCTGTAGTTTGAGAACTTGTGTACCAATACTAAAACGGACTTGTTCACAAAGAATTGGAAGGACAATAAATATACCCATGAAAGAAAAAAATTGTCATCTGTATTTCCTATGAAATCTGGAATTGATAGAATTGTCACATAGTTGAAAGAAAGGAGTGATATATGCAGATTTATTAAATCCATTCATATTGTAAGTGCGAAGAAATTGTTTACCTCTCGGACATATATTCTGTCGATTGTCTTCCCTTCAATTTTCTTTCCTCGTGTACTTATTTCAGATTTTAGTTATATGTATATCAATATTTAGGTATATAGTATTTACGAAACGTAACATTGTTTATATTAGCGGTTAAACTGAGCATGCACAATTTTATTTCTTGTACTAATTTCTTACAGAAACTAATGCTATTTTAGTGTACTAACTCAATGCAGCTGCACTGAAGGTTGCACAATACCTGCCATTTCCTTATTCTACACTGAGTTCCTTGTTCATCATACCTACCCCATTAAGAGATGCTGTTTATGACCACATTGCAAAACGTAGGTATGATTGGTTCGGGAAAGCAGAAAAGTGTATTGTCATGCAAGACAAGGAACTGCTGAAACGTTTTATAGACAGAGATGAGATGATCGGAGAAGATGGCAATTCGGATCAGTTCTTTTGAGTATCACCAAGTTTGCAGATTCCTTGCGCCGTTATGTCTGCCCAATGCTAATTTACAAGATGAACTGGCCTTGAATACCTCTTTTCCCATACCTTATCATTCTATATGATTCTCATCTGATGAACTCATTTGCAATATCTGATTGGCGCTGATGGAATCGTTTACTAGCTCTAACTCCTCGCATTCTAAAGGGAAAGGGTGTAGTTAGACTGTGTGGAGGATCATCTTTCAGTTTACACATGGTATAGAATATCTGTATTTTACACAAGGAAATGTGAATTTTGGCCCCATATGTCACATTTGGATATGGGCTCTGAGATTTTTGTAAAGTTAGTTCTCTGTCTACAACTGGAGTGATGGAATCAGGCAAGTTAAATTTTGCTTGACCCAACTCTCCTTGTGCTTAGCCAACTTCATTATTAGTAGGTTGGTTATCATCCAGCACAGACCAATATAGCAAATGAAACTTAAATGCGTCCAGTATGATCATGTAATGTCTGATTATGACAATGAGTTACACATGTATTGCATTCTCACACTTTGAAAAGGATCTTTAACAGTTTCTTCAAAGTTCAACCATAACAATTCAGATAATTCCTCAAACATGAGGCAGAAGTGAGTTGCATTTGGTGCAGGATCAAACAACTTTAATATTTTCAACTGTAACCTTCCCACTGGACCCTTTCATTTCTTCACACTTGTCTTCGAGCCTGCTGAAATTTCCCTTGGTCAAGAACAGTTGAGCATGATGGTGCTTGCAATAAAGTCTTCCTTCGTGCGTCACAAAGTTGGATGGACTGATGACACAGCCTCCATGGCTGCACCTAAAGCAAGGCCTGTGGTACAAGGTCCCATTAACAGTGACCTGCCACAAAGGGAATGTATTAACTCTCATAAACATCATTAAAGTCATGATAGTTTGTATACATTCCTTGAGTTACATGCGTAGTTAAAAAAATTATGTGGACAGTTTCAGATGTAATAATGACAGCAAGGGCTTCTTCACAACAAGACGGGAAAGGCATAAATAATTTATTGGCAGCGTTCGCCAGCTGGTTCAGAATAATTGAAGATGCATAATTATTGGCTATGTAACTATCAGTTTATTAGTATCATCTAAACGTCGGTCAGATGAAGCAATCAATTTTATCTGAGATGAAAAACTTCAAAAGGACTTTAAATATGTAAACTATATCAGAGACCGTCTAATTAAGAGAAAGGAGAGATGAACCTTCTCAATTGGGTAGACTGTTTTGTTGCAAAGAACACACTTTTCCTGGGTTCCCAGGAACATGCTTGAGAATCTGGTGTTTGTAAATCCCTGCAGACATTGCATTCAGCAAAGTTTAAGGCTATCTTTTTCTCGATATTCTTTTATTTGGGATCAACTTGAAGAATACCTGCTGAGCAGTTGACCTGTCTATCTTAGCTGGTTTTGTGGAGCCTGCATCAACAAAAAAAATTATAACAAAAAATTCAATTCATTAGAGAAATGTAGAAGGCCACAGATTTCTGATATATACCTTCAAAACTTTTGTTCAAGCTTCCAGTCATTTTAAAGAGCTGGTCGTAGTGAGGCTTGCAATACAGAGTACCATCAATGGAACTATAGTTGCTGAACTGCAATATTGGTACATAAAGAACAAGTGAGATAGCCACATTGTAATGCATAATGCATAAACCACGCATTCTTTTCTTAATGTTCTTGTTTTATATTACATATAGAATGTTAGTTCATTGGTGATCATAAAAAATACTTGCTCAAACCAGCTGTGCAATTAACCTTGAAACCTTATAATATATTTACAGAGAACAAAGTTAATCGATACAACAGGTAACAGGCACTCAAGATAAAACAAAAGGATACGCGATAGTTGATCATTCGTTAGGAACATGTGTTCTTATTGAAACCATCAAAATAAAAGGAGAAAATGAGAACAAATCAAATGGATCGTCTTCCAAGTTCATCATTGTAAAAGGAATTCCATTTAGCAGGTCATATGATACCAGCAACCGATCAAGGTTCTGACTCTCGAGTATCAATACAGGTATGTAAGATCAAATCAAACAGAAAAAAAAGAAAGAGAGGTGTGGTAAGTGCCTTGAGAGTTCCTCTGCAATGCTGACAACGGAAGCAAGCTTTGTGATATATCCTGCCATCTGCCGTGAGCTGATCCACCAAATAGACCGTCTTCTCGCAAGCTCTGCACTTCTGGGTCGTCCCTCCAAACGCAAAAGCCATGTCCAGCTCACCAACTCCAACTCGAGGAACACGAAGTAAACGCAAGAGGCAAAGCTGAAGAAACAGCAGGGGGCCTTCCTCTGCTTAAAAGATATAGAAACAAGAGTAGAAAAAGGTACCAGGATTTGTCCACGCTTTGGAAAGAGTCAAGCACACAGCTCAGCTCAGAGAATATAACAACATCAGGTGAACGAGATGGTTTGATAGTTAAGAGCTTGGAAGGATGGAGGAGTGGCGGTACTTAACTGCTCATCAGCTCATGGACAGCTTTTAGTAACAGATGTTGGGGATGCATGAATGAATGAGATGAAACCTATACTTTGCATTAAGGCAATTGGTATAAAGCTATCTGTCATACACGTTTGTATCACCAAATCCAGGTGCTTAGCTGACCAAAATGACATCAAATCTCTGTTCAACAATGTTAAAAAGTAGTAGCCTAGTAGGTTTTTTTTTCAAAAAAAAGGTACTTCTTCAAAAAATAATCCCTTAATCCAACTGTTGTTAACTATGCAATTCCTCTAATAGTTATTTTAGTGGTTGATGACTGTTTTCTTTCCCTTCTTTGTTTGGAAGAACAAACGAAATAGTGGGAATCATGGAATCATTAGGCTCATTGAGTTATTGCAACTTTTTATTTTATCCTTTAGTAAAACAAAATAGGTTAAATTAATTACTGGTACAGAAACATTTTCACACAAAGAATAAAATGAGAAAATTTTGGAAACACGACCATGTTCATAATCACCTCCTGCGAGTGTTATCAGTACTCACTGAATTTTCATCACATGATTTGATTGTTGAAATATTCTAAAAAAACAGAAAAAAGGAACAATGTGCATAACTTCACGGAATGTGATTAGTACGATTCAAATTGATCGAAAGTTTTAATTTGGATATTGAAGAACTGGTTTCTAGTTCTACGTTCACTTATGTTTGAGACAGGAGAGGTTAAAAGTCAATGTATTATGTGCATATAATGCAAGAGATATCAGAAATATTAACATGGCCCTGGAACCATGTTGCAGGAAAGAACTCGACATCTGTTGGCTCTTGCTTTACTGGTCAAATACCACAAGGAAAAAAAAGGAAGAAAAGAAAAGTAAAATAAAATAAAAATCCAAGCATATGCATTGCCCAAAATATCAGCATAAAACAACTAAGCAGATGAAGAGACAATACTTTTGTCAGCCTGGCATCTCTCTGTCTCGAGCTTGATCATGTTTCAAAACTAGTTCTTGTGATAGTGCTGGTTTTGTCTCATGCGGTTTCAAAAACTAGAGTTGACTGTATATGGTTTTGTTTGAGGAACAAGGATGCAGGGAAATTTAATATCTGCTATGTTCCAGCTCGTATATTGGTGTATTGAGTCATCAATAGATTATGATTAGGTAGTTTTTAGTTATTAATTTTTTTTACAAAATAAATAATGCATTATATTAACTCCTTTTCTAATAATAATGCTTTCATATAATATACAAAACATCTCGTGTATTATATAAAACCCAAAATTTTCATAGACTACATATAAACATTTGCTAAAATGAGAACTTGAATATATTTTGTACCATATATTGGCATTTTATTCACTAAGAATTTTGTTTAAGGAAAAGTTTCGCATACCTTGAGACATGAAATTTTTGCTAAAAAGAACTTCTTAATTAGTAATGCTACTTTACTGAAATATCGATTGCCTTCGATGTAGATATTTTCAGTACCATAATTTTTTTTGTGCTATGTTGCGACTTTGTGTCAAAAATAGATCAATCCAGAACAATTCTGCATAGACGTCATTAGAGATCACAGAAGCTCTAGAATGAGAAGAGAATGCTAAAAGTGATTTGGAGGAAAAACTTGAACTGAAATTTTATTATGCAGAAGTGCAACTAACTAACTCCCCTTCTCTTCCTTTTATATTGTACATAAAAAAAATATCTTACTCCGGGCGTCCAATGATCGTGAAATCAATGGGCGTCCATTGCTAGAACGATAAATGGAGGTCGTCCGGTAGTCGAGCGCCCGGACGTCTACTGATAGAATGGACGTCCAGTGGTCGAGCACACGGTCGTTCATTGATAGAGCGGACATCCAGTGGTCGGGCACATTGTCATCCACTGGTAGAGCGGGCGTCTAGTGATCGAGCGCACGGTCGTCCACTGATAAAGTGAACATCCGGTGGTCGATCATTGGGCCGTTCATCTATAGAGTGGACGTCCGTTGATCAACCGTGCGGGCATCCATTGATCAAGTGATCAATGGGCTGGACGACCGTTGGTCAGTGTACAGTAAAAATAGAAAATTGTAACATCCATAATTACATATTACAACATCCATCTTGTAACACTCCCCCTCAAGTTAGGCTTTATGAACATTTATTAAGCCTAACTTGGTAAGTAAATGCTGATGTTGTTTTGCTCTTAATCCCTTCGTGAAGATATCTATCATCTTCTTTGTAGTTGTAACATACTTTGTTTGAATGAAACTCGTCTTTATTTTCTCTCTTACGAAGTAACAATCCACTTCAATATGTTTGGTTCTTTCATGGTAGATAGGGTTTGCTGCAATATGCATTGCTGCTTTGTTATCACAGTTCATCTGAATTGGTTTTAACAGCTCCACTCCAAGTTTAGCAAAAATCCTATCTAACCAGATAACTTCAGACAATGTTGCAGTCATACTTTTATATTCATATTCAGCTCAAGATTTTGAAACAGTTTCTTGCTTCTTGGACTTCCAAGAGATCAAGGCTCCTCCAACTTTGACACAAAAACCTGTCACAGACCTTCTAGTCAACATGCAACCAACCCAATCTGCATCACAATATACTTCCATTTTCTTACTTTGCACAGCTTTAAAGAACAATCCTTTTCCTGGTTCATTCTTCAAGTACTTTATTATTCTTTTTGCTGCATATAAATGTGATTGTTTCGGCTCTTGCATAAACTGACTAAGATGTTGAACAACAAAAGAAATATCTGGTCGTGTTATTGTCAAGTATATAAGTCTTCCAATTACTCGTTGATAAGGATCTAGATCATCTAATACTCTATCTATGCTATTCTTCACAAATATCTTATCAAACTCTGCAGAAGTTAACTTCAAATTCTGCTCCAAAGGAACATTTGTAACTCTAGCACCACTTGTACCAGATTCTTCAATCAAGCTTAAGCATATTTTCGTTGAGTAAGAATTATACCTTTCTCTGATCGCAAAACCTCCAAACCAAGAATATATTTCAATTCTCCAAGACTTTTGATTCGGAAACTACTCTGTAAAACTTGTTTCACTTCCTCAATGAGCTGAACATTGTTCCCAGTAAGTAAGATGTCATCCACATATACCAAGAAGACAACAATCTGATCATTAACCTTCTTTGTAAACATAGAATAGTCTAGCTTGCTTTGAGAATAACCAGCAGCTAAAAGAATTTGAGTGAGTTTTAGATTCCATTGACGTGATGCTTGTTTGAGACCATATAAGGACTTTCGTAATCTACATACCTTCATCTTCTCCCCCTGGTTGCGAAAGCCAAGAGGAAGCTGCATTAAACCTCCTCAAACAAGTCGCCATTGAGGAAGGCATTGTTCACATCTAGATGAAAGAGAGGCCAACGATGTTGAGCAGCAATAGAAATGACTGAACGAATCGTTGCCATCTTCACAACAGGAGAAAAAGTCTTAGTATAATCAACACCTTCTTTTTTATTATAACCCTTGGCCACTAAGCGAGCTTTATACCTTTCCACCTCACCATTAGCCTTGAATTTGATCTTATATACCCACTTACACCCAATTGTCTTTTTACCCGGAGGTAAGTCTACAACATCCCAAGTGTTGTTCAACTGAAGTGCATCTATTTCTTCCTTCATTGCTTGGACCCACAAAGGATTCTCCATAGCTTCAGAAAAAGTTGTAGGTTCATGTATGGAGTCAATCTTAGCAAGAAAATACTGATAATGTATCGGCGTATGAGAATAAGATATGAAGTCAGAAATAGGATATGTAGAGTTTTCTGAACAAGAAGCAGCATTAGTAACATAATCATGAAGCCAAAGAGGAGGCTTGATAGCACGTTTTGGTCTGTTATTAACCACAATAGATGGAGTATCAATATGACCAAGATGAATATCTGGAGTATCATTATGATCAGGCTGAAAAGTCTGAGTATCATCAGGAGCAGAAATGTGATCATTTGAAAATAAATCAAAAGTATCACCAGGAACATAAACTGAAGGAGCTGATAAAGTTCCATGAATATCAGAATTCTGATTAGATGACGGTTGAGAAAGAATAACTGGAGAGAATGGATCAAACTCTGAACCATTATTCATAGTTGTAGGAATGAGCAAATCTGAATTATCACTATAAGAGAAAGGAAATAAATCCTCATGAAAGATAACATCCCGGCTCACAAACACTTTGTTTGTAGTCAGATGTAATAACTTGTATCCTTTTTGTGTACTGGAGTATCCCAAAAACATAGAAGCTGTTGGCCTTGGAGAAAATTTGTCCGAATTGTTTGTAGTTACTGCATAACATAAGCAACCAAATACCTTGAAATAGTCAAGCTTTGGAGCAACCCCAAACAACTTCTCATAAGGACTTTTATTATCCAAGACGACCAAAGGAAGGTGATTGATAATATGTGTAGCTGTCAACACACAATCTCCCCAGAACCGAATAGGGAGTGAACTTTGAAAACGAAGTGCTCGAGCAACCTTAAGTAAGTGACGATGCTTCCGTTCCACAACATCATTATGCTAAGGAGTATAAGCACAAGTAGTTTGATGTATAATTTCTTTTTCAAGGAAAAAAATTCTTGCAGCTATTATTTGTAAATTCTGAACCATTATCAGATTTGATAACTTTGATATATTTGTGAAACTGAGTGTAAATTAACAAGAACAACACAACTTCACATTTCAACTTCAAAAGAAAAATTCAAGTCATCCGAGTACAATCATCAACAATTGTCAAGAAATAACGAAAACCATCATATGTTGGAGATTTATAAGGACCCATACATCTATATGAACCAAATCAAATGACTGCAATGATACAGATTTACTGAGTATAAAAGGTAATCTCGACTGTCTAGATAGATGACAAACTTGACAATGACATTTATTGACAGTTTTAACAGCTTGTAAATTGGTCACAAACTTGAGTTTGTTGAAAGGTATATGTCTCAATCTTTTATACCACAACAAGGTATCCTTATCTATTTATGCAACTGAAATAAATTTCTCAGAAGGCTTCTTCACAAATTTAATATTTTGTTGAAGACTTGTGGCTAAACTATCTTCTGATCATGTAGGAATTTGTATCAAGTAATAGAGACCTCCTTCTTGTCTACCAATTCCCTTCACCAGTCCAGAACAAAGGTCCCGTAAGATGCAAAGATCAGGATAAAAGATAACTGACCAACAAAGATCCTTGGCTAACTTTGAGATAGATATCAGATTATATTTAAAATCAGGACGATAAATAACATTATTGAGTTTATCTCCTGTTGATATAATATAATCTCCTGTATGTGTTATGATATTAACTTCTCCATTAGGCAATTTAACCTGCCTTTTCCAACTAATTCTTTGACATTAGTAAGAAAATTCAGAGAAGAAACCATGTGATCATAAGCCCCTGAATCTATTATCCATTTGACCTTTGTGTGCTCAAATATGAAAATATCATTACCTGCCATACTTGCTATAACACTTGAAGATGAACCTTGATTAAGGATCTTTAAGATCTCCTGATACTGATCAGAACTAATGGCTGGTGATTGCATTATTGAGGAAGACTCAACTGAAGCACTTTCTGAAATATTACTTTGCCCAAAAATTGATATTATTGAACCTTCTGGAATAGCTGTCTGATTAGCTGCAAACTGAATCTTGTTCTTGGTAAATTTGAAAGTAGCTGGAAAACCAATGATTTTATAACATTGTGTTTTGACATGCCCAGGTTTGTGACAATACTCACATAATAGATTTTTATTTTTCCTCCATTTCTGATTCTGAACATTAGCTCCAAGCATACCAGCAGAGTTTATTACATCACAAGAACTAGAATTAAAGGAATTCTTTCTTTGGGACTCTTCTTCAATTAACATGGAATATGCGTGATTCACATTTGGAACGGGCCTCATAGAATTTGAGCCAGGATTCGAAGGCGGATTTAAAGAATTCACCATAATATTCAAAATATCCACTGAACTGTGAATATAAACCATGAATTCGTCTCAAGAAAACCAGACGAAGAAAAACTTAATCTCCAAGAATACCAAAAAACCAAACCAGAAGGCAAAGATGATTGATGAAGATGAACGATCTTATAGATCTAAAACATGATAAATGATGCTACATATCACGAATATCTCCACCTTGCTTCCCTTGCGAATGGATCGTGACTTGCTCTGATACCATGTCAAAAATAGATCAATCCCGAACAATTCTGCATAGACGCCATTAGAGATCACAGAAGCTCTAGAACGAGAAGAGAATGCTAAAAGCGATTTGGGGGGAAAACTTGAACTGAAATTTTATTATGCAGAAGTGCAACTAACTAACTCCCCTTCTCTTCCTTTTATATTGTACATAAAAAAAATATCTTACTTCGGGCGTCCAATGATCGTGAAATCAATGGGCGTCCATTGATAGAACGACCAATGAAGGTCGTCCAGTAGTCGAGCGCCCGGACGTCCACTGATAGAACGAACGTCCAATGGTCGAGCACACGGTCGTCCATTGATAGAGCAAACATCCAGTGGTCAGCACACGATCATCCACTGGTAGAGCGGACGTCCAGTGATCGAGCGCACGGTCGTCCACTATTAGAGCGGGCGTCCTGTGATCAAGTGCACGGTCGTCCACTGATAGAGTGGATATCCGGTGGTCGATCATTCGGTCGTCCATCTATAGAGTGGACGTCCGTTGATCAACCGTGCGGGCGTCCATTGATCAAGTGATCAATGGACCGGACGACCGTTGGTCAGTCTACAATAAAAATAAAAAATTGTAACATCCATAATTACATATTACAAACATCCATCTTATAACACTTTGGAGTTCAACTTGCTAATGCGTTGCAAAGAGTTTTTTTTTTATCCGTAGCCGGGGTCCTTCATTCATCATGTCTAAAACCTGAAAACGAATGAAACTGTCCAAAGAGAAAAAAAATGTTTATTTCCACTAATACCACTCAATTATAACTTTTTTCTCACATCTAAATTTACAATTTTAATTTTCGAACATATTTTGATTTGTAAATCTAATATTTTCATTAATTTTTAAGTTAATTTTGAAATAATAATTTTACCCTTTCTTTTTAAATATTTAGAAGTATTTAAAAATTAAAAAAATAATAACTTGATCAAGATATTTCATAATTATTCAAAAAATTATTATTAAATAGTATTTGTATTCTTATTTTGTTTTTTTTATAATTTTATATTATAATAAAGAATTAAAGATAAAAATGATATTCATAATTATTAAAAAATTAACTTAATAAAATTTTGGATAAAAATTAACGTAAATCAAAATAAGTTCAGATAAATGCGAAAATATCATTAAAAAAAGTATGAACAAAATTATTTATATGGGGATAATTCGGATAATATTTCATGAAAATGGCGAGGTAAGCAGCACCGAGTATAAGGCCAGACCTTTGAATTAGTACAAGTCAATGAACAAGAATGTCACAAATTCACCATGATGAAGCACCATTCAACATCAGATCCCGTCCATACAGACACTGCATTGATGGTAAGAAAAAAACTATGATCGTGTTCTTTAAAATGATTTTTATTACCTTCAAGCCAAAGAAAATTACAGAAGTGAGGATTTGACAGGTGACTCTGTTAACTTTGGGAGCTTCTTGAGCAATTAGCAAAGGCAACTGGAAAATAACCTATTTACATATTTGACCCCGGAATATAAGAAAGAAATGATACAGCTTTTGGTAGCTCATACAAAACAACTTTATTCAGAGAGCATAAACAAGGGACTTTCACAGAAGATCCAATAAGCAACGGATGTTCCACAAGAAACTCAAGAGGTCAGAAAATATGGCAACAGTCAATGCTCCTTTCTCATTGTTGCTGCAGCATAAAGCTCATAGCTGCAAACTGGAAGACAAAAAGCAAATATTTCAATCTTGACATATTGATCACAGTAAAGAAGCTGCTAATATGAGAAGGAAAGATGCAAAACTGGTATTGATCACAGTAAGGCAGCTGTTAATATGAGAAGAAAATATGCAAAACTGGTTATATGTTATCGTAACGAGACACCTGTTTAAGTTTAACTAAGAGATGCTTTACTAATGTTTAATATATAACATAGGCTGTGCCTCCAACCATGAATAACAGAAATGAGAGATTTTTTATTATTATAACAGAAGATAAGCATTTAATTAGAAAGAAAAAGGTCTAACATATATGGTTATCATAGTATAATTTGCCATCAAAATCTGCCTTACCAGCAGCAACAACAATTAATAGGGCATTTCCAATTTTTGATGCTCGCTTCACACTGTTTTTGTATGATTTGAACCTCTTCAATGCAGGATCTTCTTCTAAGAGCTGTCATGAAGCTTTTAACCATCAGAAAATACATAAAAGATGAGTCTGGAAAGCTTGTCACAAAAAACTCTAGAGAAGATTAAAATGAGTTTATATAATCCCAAGCATAAATATACATATAGAAACACCTAAAGTATAAACTAAAGGTGACATATTTATGTCATGACTAATATTGGTGTATGATTAAGGAATGCAGACTCATGGAACTATATAATTTCATTTAAAGAGTCAAGCGTTCAACAAATACCATGATTCATAATATTTTGGATGTATCTCTGAGTCGCAAATCTGTAATGAATACCTTTTCTAAGTAAAACAGAAGCTTAGCACGCTGTTTTAAATCATATGGATTGAACAAAATCTACTTGATTACATTAAAAGTTTGACTTTGCCTTTATAGGGTTATTCCTAGGGTACATATTAGAAGTTTCTGACTTTCTGTAACTAGCGTAGGAGTGGTACATGTAGTTAGGGGAAGACGTAATTATCCGGGGCATTTATGCGGAGCACGGCCACGTGCGGCGTCTAGGCGAGCAAGACACCTAGACAAGCCCTTTGAGTAAATTTAGAGTGATATGGCAACGGAAGTCTTGGGACAAGACGAGCCGCTGAGCGGTATCGTGCGGAATGTCTTGCATGGGCATCAAGCCGGACGCCCGAGCGGGCGCTTCCCCGATGGGACACAGGTCACCGAAGAGGCTGTTTGATGGCTTGGCTCCAAAGTGAAGGTCGCCGTCTACATGGAGGGCATCTTGGAGCAAGTTGGTCACATGCGAGGTGTCGATCTCACTATTGAGGCATGCACACCGAAATCTACAAGAATCCTTGAGAAATGAGCTTGACATAAACAAGGCAAAAGGCTACAACGGGGTGAAGGGCTAGCATGCTTTCCATCAATATACCACAGGCCCAGGTGGTAGGTCAACGAAGAATGACCTGGAGGACTATCTCTGGGGAGCACATTCTACATATGAAGTGGGCATTCATTTGATATCCCTTGACAAAAGTGAGCATGACTCATGAGAACGGGGCTCCGCAGTAGGGTGCGATGTGGAGCATTGGCCTTGACGATTATCTTGGCCATGCGGTGACGTTGCAAATTCACGATGCGACGTTTCTTGAGCGAACCAACAAATGGCCCATGACATAATCTGTGTGAACTCATTAGACAATCATTTTGGTATTCTGAACCTTTAACTTGCAGCATGGAGGACATAGATGGAATTGGTCATACTGATCCTTGCTGACATTTGAACACTGTTATTCGATACATAAAATTGTCATATTTCTCCTTACTAATAACCTTAGTTCTTAAGTTATCTCTAAGTCCCAAAATCAAGAAGAAGACTAGTTTATTGATAAGGTTTTATGGAATTCATCTGATTTACATTAGGTGCAACTTAGGTGTCTGCATTGGCTTATCATGGTAGAAGTAAAGACTACAGAATTTTCTTATGCAATCAAGGATAATCATAGGATGTACGAAGACCTTCACTTCTATCACCAATAGTTAAGGCTGGTTGATGATGTTTCATGAGACGAAATGTCAATAGTCATTTAGTTCATATGAGGACCAATCTGATAAATGAACAATTCCACTAAAAAAGAACTCTAACTAATGGCATTGAATAGTAAGTTTATCATACTGCTTCCACTAAAGAAAAGAAATAGCAAATTACAGTTCAAGTAGTTGCAGGATCTTGAGCATATGCCCTAGAAGACAAATTAGATGTCCATCAACAGGTTTAGATCTTAATAATCTCGATATATAGACACTCCACTTCAAAGAATCAAAGCTAAAACAAATCACCTAACAAATCAAAACCCTAAAAACCTCATTTTTCACTCATTACAGTGAGCTTACCGCCTTCTCGCGGGCTCCGAGTTCAGTGTGGTAAACGCGGCGAGGCAAGCGGGAGATCGGTGTTGAAGAAGCTTCCTGCAAAAAAAAAGGTATGGGAAATACCAAAAACAACACCAAACACTTCGATTGGTGTGGCAAGTGAATTATATGCTGACATGAATCGATTCGACATGCAAAAAAGATCGAAACTTTGAGATGGGAAAGGTGAAAAGATCGAAGAGCTGCAGATACCGCGCCGGTGGATCGTAAGCTCGAGAAGAACGCCTTCTGAAACGCCATTTCCTGTCAAGTGTCAACGGAAGGAGGAGAAAGTAGTGGCACGTGCGAGCATATGAAACGACGGCCTTATACATAAAATGGGCCTAATCCAACGTGGGCTTGAAATAGTAAGATAACTGGGCCGTTACATGTGTACATAAATTTAATTACTAATTGGGCCACCAGTCTCTGCGCGTTAATTGAGCTACAAATTACACGCTTATGGAGCCCATGGTTACAAGTTTCTCACGTGTGCAAAAGACCCATTCATTAATAAGTATAAAACTAACATTTCATTTCGAGTTCGAGTCTTAGAAACATCAATTTGATCAGAATTTTTCACACTATCATCCATCCAAGCATCAGATTAGTTAGATGCTGGTAGTCTTTAATTATCGTTGGGTTGATACCGAAAAAAATATAGTAATTACATTTATATAAGTAAAATTAATGATTGATATGTCATTTTTTAAGATAATAAGAACTGTTCAGATTATTAGTACGGGCATGAAAATATAAATCATTGATTATTTTAGAAATTAACTTGAAGCTATCAATTTTTCAACTTTTTTTTACAGGTGTCAAAGTTCAAATTTTGTGTGAGAAAAAAATTGTTGCACTGGCCATTTGTTGGGCAGCTGGATATTGTGACGTATCTTAATTATAGAATTATGTCTTCTGTGTAATCTGCGGAGCATGCAATGGTTCCTTAATTATTGAGGTCACATCTGGTCACTATATCTCTATTGTGGATATGAGACGAGAGAGAGACAAGAGCGCACACAAAAGAAGACAAGAGATTTACGAGGTTCATTCTTAACTGAGCTACGTCTTCGGAGTGACTCAACGAGACCCCGTATGGGGCGGGCGATTTCGCCTCCCCAGTTATTCGAGCGGTTGTGATGCAGTGGGGTATATAGGGTTGATCACGGGGTTAAGATTCAAGGCAATATCAACAAATATTCATCTTGACTTGAATCATCTTGAGAATATAATATCTGACAATGCTCTACCATCACCCGTCCTACCTTGGAGCTACTGATAACTGCTTATGTTCAACAAGTCCAAACAATATTGGAACTTGCTGTGAGGAATTGACTTAGTGAACATATCAGCTGGATTATCTGTTGTGTCAACCTTCTTCACCTTGTTCCTCTTCTCAGTACGGATGAAGTGATATCTTACATCAATGTGCTTGGTCCTCTCATGATGTACTTGATCTTTGGTCAGACATATAGCACTCAAGCTGTCACAGTGTACTATAGTCTAATCCTAATGTAGTCCAAGATCTTCAACTAAATTTTTCAACCAAATTTCTTCCTTTGCAGCTTTTGTCCACGACATGTATTCTGCCTCAGTAGTAGACAGTGTAACTGAGGGCTGTAAAGTAGCCTTCCAACTCATAACAGAACTGCCCAAAGTGAAGACATAGCCAGTCATTGATCTTCTTCCATCTACATCTCCAACAATCTGAATCAGAATAACCAGCAATCAAACACTCTGTACCACTTCCATAAATGAGGCCGATATCAAATATTCCTCTCAGATATCGAAAAATACGCTTTACTTCTAGTCAATGCTCTTTTCCAGGATTTTCCATGAATATGCCGACAACACTAACAACATGCACTATATCAGGTCTAGTGCATACCATAGCATACATCAAATTTCCAACTACACTAGCATAAGGAACCCGAGACATAAACTCCTTT
>LTAE01000110.1:124513-169328 GCA_001647135.1 Pontederia paniculata | reverse complement strand
TTATGAAAATTTATTTTCAGATATACCCTCAAAATATTTTAATATTAGTTAATATTTGTATGAGACACTTATTATTTTATATTATATGATCACTTATTATTTATTATTATTTTATTAACTTATAAATTATTTTATTATTATTATTTATTTTATTATTATTTATTAATATTAAAATATTTAAAATAAAAATGTGTTATTCAACTTATGACACATATATTAATGCAATTTATTAAATAATTGTCTGTACCTTTTTAGTCATTTTACATTTATTGATTTGTTCAAACGCTGCATTTGCCAAACACTTTTATTAAAATAAATATTTACTCGCTACCGCTAATCGCTAATCTCTAGTCGCTAATCGCTATTCGCTATTCGCTATTAACCGCTAGTACATGCCAAACAGAGCCTACCTCTAAGTATTATTTAGTAATCTACATTACCTAACAAAAAGATTACCACTTATTAAATTATCAGTAATGTCTATCACCTTGATTACTATATATAAGTACTAACTGACAATTCATATTACTATGTTTACTTATAATAAAATTTACTAAGTAATATGCATTAATTTATCAAAATACCCTTTATAAATATTATTAAGTTAAAAATTTTATATTATTAAATTGAAAGTAACTTAAATCATAAATTCACAACTTCATGTATTAAGTAATTAATAAATTTCAAATAAAATAAAAATTATAATTAATAATAATAACTAAAGAATATATTATCTTAATTAATCATACTTGTAATTAATAATTAATCATATTTTAATACGATAATAGTAATATAATACTATATTATATAAATATTATTTTAATAATATTTACTATTATAATTTGTGTTGTTATTATTATATGTTATATTTTTTTTATGAAAGATTTAGAATGGTAAATATGAAAATTAATCATAACTAAGATTACCACCCAAGTGATAATTTGAATAGACGTCTCCCTCATGGATAATGTGGATTGTCACTTCATAAATAATCTGCATTGTTAGGTAATCTATATTACTTATAAATTAAAATAAATAAATAAGGTAGACCCAGATAATTTTAAATTAAGATTATCAGTAATCTATAAAGATTATCGGTGGAAAACGTTTCTTTATTGATGTTCGGCGATGGTTTCAAATTTAAGAGAGAGAGAGTGATTAATACCAATTTGCATGTGTATTAAAGTATTCAAGTTGAATTTAATATTCTTTTCAGGTAATAATTAAAGAGATGCTCGTCGACATCAAGTCATATAACCACTAAATTTTTGGTGTACTTTTATGTAGAGTTTCTTACGACCTAATTTCAGAAGTTTCATCGTTAGAAGTTGAAGAAATGTAACACTTTAGTTGAGTTTGTTAGGATTTTTTTCTTATTGAGCTTCTGAATATGTCATTATACTTCAAGAAGTAGAAAGAATTATAATTTTCATTTTTTAAATGTTAGGGTATGTTTAGATTATAGTTTTTAATAGAATGGATTAAATTAAATTAACGTGGGTGGGCAAACACCATAATTAAATGTAATTTTTAAAATATTAAATATGGTGGAACAGTGGTTTGAAATTTATCATATAATTTCAAATCCAACCAATCAATAATATTTGATAAGTTATAAATTTTAATATCTATTTTATCCTTATTTCTATTTTTAATCCATAGAGAATAAAATAGATTTTTTATATTAATTAACTTTTCAAATTTGATAATTTATTTTTTTATTCAAACAACATATAATTTAATTTAATCCATCATCCTATTTAATTTTTATTCAAATATAAGTTTACTAATAATTCATCACGCTCTATTTTACCATCATTTACTTTAGTCTCCTATCTCACCCTCTTCTTTGGTGAATACCCAAATAAAACCTCATAAATTCTTTGACAGTTTAAATACTTTTTATATATAAAAAATCTGGATATTGATACAATTTACTTTATTTTACTGAACAAATAATTTAGTTAAGATGAAAATATTAGTTTTCCTCTATTTATTTTAAAAAAAATGCGTTATATTATTATTTTTTCAATAATCACCTTAATATACAAACATAACTAGCTAATTCTCATTTCACAACCGTAGCATATTTAAAGTTTGTTGAACTAGACAATGTCGAGTATTCTAAAGTTTTTTCCTTTAATGTAATAAGTTGATGGTATTTTAAAATTTAGTAAGTAGTATGATTTTTTAGTAATTGAGACAATTAAAATTATATTTTTTTGCCGCCACCCTCAAAGCGTCCGTTAAGCCTTTTCCCGCCAACACCGCGAGGCTTCGGCACGAGCTAAATTTCCCGCCAACTACCACCGCCGATTGCACGTGCCGAGATTTCCCGCCAGAAGGAATACTCAAATTAGAAAAAACAAATTCATAATGATCAGAAATTAAGAGCAGTTCTCGAAGTCAGTGTTTGGTTGAAATATTATTATATTTATATCATACTCATAGTGTAATTATATTTATATTTATTTTTATTTATGTTTGATTTGATAAAAAATAATAAATCATTTTCTTATAAAAATGATGATATAAATTAATACGAACAAAACGTTGTTGTCTTCTTTTCGAAGGAGGACAACTTAAGATTTATTATATTAGTCGTTGAATCAAAGATCCACGATTGTAATAAAAGATGGTTAAACTATTTGCAGTCGTGGATTTTTGATACAATTACTGATATAATAGACCTCAAGTTGTTCTTCTTTAAAGGGGGATATTAACATTAAGTCCAATTAATATTTATTGAATGGTAGGTATTATTTTTATCAATGTTATATTTAAAATGGGTATAATTTTTTTTTATGACAAAACTGTTTTTTTCATTTTTTTAATATAATTTAAGTGTTTAGATTTAATTTAGGGCATAAATTCTTATCTCCTAAATTATACTCCAACCAAACAGTTAAAATATTCACGATATTAATTTTTTTATTAGAGATATTAAGAGGTCAAATGATCATTGAAATATTTACATTTTAATTAGTGAAAAGAAAAAAAGATAAATTTCTTTAAACTTTTTTTTATCTTCGTCAATGTGGTATTTTTTTTGTCTTTACTAGTCTTTATTTTACTAGTGTCAATATGACACGAATTCTAAATTATTGTGCTCTATTAAATATATTAACCGGCATGGCATGATTATAACACAACGATGTATCATGTTTTTTTTTTTTTTGTATATACTAGTACGGTGCTCGCTCAATGCGTGGACGATATTTAATTTTTCCTTAAGATATCTTTATTTTGATATAATTATAATAAATGATATCATATAAAATAATTATTCGAACATATTTGATTTTAATATTTTTTAAGCATATCAGATTTTTATTATCATAAACATATATAGCCTAAAAATTTTAAAAAACCTCTTTATTTTATTTGGACTTGTCAAATGACTTTTGAGAGGGGCAACTTGGCATCTTTGACTTAGTAAAATATATATTTTGAAAAGATATGTAAATCTTTTTTTATTATCTAACTAAAATATGTTAAACTTTTTTTCTAATATTTTATTATTTAATATTGATATTGGTTTAAGGATCACAGAATCAACTTAGATCAAGACCTATCCACATAAGTATTACCCAATATTGCATGTGTACTCTCCTTTAAAGGCTTCATAACTTTTTTTTATATATTTATTTAATTTTAGATATAATAAAATGAAATGTATTTAATTATATTGTATTGAAAAAAATTAAAATTAGATGTGCAAGTTTTTTCCCAGCAATATTGAGTTTATTATAATATTCATTAATTTAGTTTACTTTTTCATTTCATTTTTTAAGACATTTCTCTTTTATCTCTAATTAGTTTTATATCTACAACTTTCACTTTACTCTAATTAGATGTGCAACTTTTATTGCAGTTAAATTTCCACTTAATTTTCATGTAACTCTCTTCTACTATCTTATAGTCATTTTTTTCTCTTTTCCACATTTATATGTTATTATCATAATTAATCAATGTTATCACTAAAATATCTAAAAGTTAAACAAAAATGGTTTTATTCATTTTTTAAAAAGTAGATTTTATGAAGACATTTTAAAATAAAAAAAATATAAAATATATAATTACTATTTTTTTTTACTTTTATACTCCTTAGATTTCCTTCACATGTTTTCATCATCTCACTTATTATCGTATGTAAATATGAAAAATTAAAGTAAATATTCAAACACACCACATTATAAGGCATACTACTCTCATTCAATATTAATGCTACATATTTTTCCAATAATTATTTTAAACACATTTTGTTTGGATTATTTATGAGTTTATTATTTAATTGTTATGCTATAATCAACGACACACCCAATTGGATATATTATATATATATAAATACTATGTGGTGCTAACACTATTTAATCATTGTCTCGGTGGCTTTGGTGTCCCACAGCTGTTTGAGTTGGTCAAGGATCGACTCCTTCCATGTTCACTTTTTGTAACTTTTAGCAGTTTTGTGTTGATAACATCCACCTCGTTTTTAAATTATGTGTTATTAATTCTTCTTTATTTTTAATTTCTTTTTTCTTTATCATCAATGACAAACTTTACAATTTATCTTTTACATATCTTAATATAACGTACTAATATGAATTTATAGTCATATATTAATTATTTTTAATAATATATTTGGACTTAACATTTATTTCTTTGTCATTTTTCTTTGATCATGAAGATATTGTTAATTATTTTATATTATTATTTTTATTTCTATTATCATATGTTCTTCGTCTCTCCTTTATTAAAATAAGTACTAAATTTCATCTTATATTTATATTAATTCTGTTATTTCTAAAAAGTCTTAATTTTTTATTTGTGATAATTTTTAATTGAATATTTGAACACTTAAGTCATTATACGTTTTAATCGCATAATTTTCATATTTGAATTTCCCTAATGCAATTATTTTGTTAACTTTAACATAATTAAATAGTTTTTATAACTTATTTCTTAATGTGAATATTATTATTTTATTTAATTTTTAAAAGCTTAGTGCTTGAAAAGTTATTTGGAAAAAAATGACCGTAGAATGTACCTTTTACTTGATTTTAATAATTTTAATATATTTTCTAAATTAAAAATACTAATTTTAGACTAAAATAATTAAATTTTATCTATTAAATTGTGAACTCACTCAAATAATTCTTGCCTCTGCCGTTGGCTATAATATAAATCATATCTAACTAAATATTTAATTACATGACATTTTGTTATTATATAGTTATGTCATT
The DNA here is from genome assembly GCA_001647135.1 of Pontederia paniculata. Taxonomy (NCBI): domain Eukaryota; kingdom Viridiplantae; phylum Streptophyta; class Magnoliopsida; order Commelinales; family Pontederiaceae; genus Pontederia; species Pontederia paniculata. Next base: position 164,085 of record LTAE01000110.1, on the reverse strand, counting down.
AAATGATTATCTACTTATAACTACATTTTCTTGTAGCATGCACGTATATATTTTAATCGCTTCTATGTGATTTATTTTTTATTACTATCAAATAATAATATTCATCTCAAATAAAAAGTTTGAACAAAGAAATAAGAGTTTATTTTATCACAATAGGAAAGTTCATTTTTTTAATATACATGAAATAAGAGATGAGCAAGGGTAAAAAACGTGCAAGGAAGATCTTGCCTCATCACACGACTTTGCATGCAACATGTTAATGCAATGATCATATGCACGTAAATAATATAATGTCATATCACATACATGTCTAATTTTAATTGATAAACAAAATGACATTATTAAAATATTTTAAATGCATGATCTCTATCACTACATGAACATGAAAGAAATAAAAAAAAACTTATATATACTCAATAATAATTTAAGAAGAAACATATATTAAATGCTTGTAAACAAATATGTCAATGCTCACAAACAAATTAAATAGAATATAAACTTTTTATGAATTTAATTGATAATTACTATTTATTTTAAATAACATAAGTTTCTTAAAGAATCTTATAGTTTGATGTTCAAAATTGAACTTGTTTGACCTCGTGATTGTATTTTATATTTTATGAGTACATATGCTCATAAAATTAAATGTGACTATAGCAGATGATTATTTTAATAAGATATTATTGAAATATTATTTAACCAAAGCCTCAAAATTCAATAATTTGTAACTAAAATAGTCGATCTTTTTTTAAAAAAAAATAATCATGCATGCACATGGACTACCACATCGTTTATGTGTGTTTTAGTGAAATTATCTTTTAGCATTCAAGATATGAAATAACTCTGAAATGAGTGTTGATCAAGAGTGAAATGCATGCAAATATGATTTTGCCTCATCATATAATGCAAAGATTATATACATGAAAAATAATATCATGTCACATCATACACATATTTAGTTCTAAATTAGCACACAAAATGTCATAATAACTGTTTTAAATGTATTACACTATCACTATATGTATAGAAAAGAAATAAAGAATATATTACCAAACTTATATATGCTCAATAATACTTTTAAAAATAAAATTATATTAAATGGTTGTAAACAAATTAAATTTGTCAATGCACACAAACTAATAAAATAGAATATAAATTTATGTCCAAACTCCCACAAGCAATTCAACATTTTACAAAGTTTACTGGTGATTAATATATTTTTTAAATATATGATTTTCTTAAAAGAAATCTTATGATTTGATGTATAAAATTAAACTTGTTTGCCCTCATAATTTTATTTTGTATTCTATGAGTACATATGTTCATAAAAATATATGTGACCATAGATGACTATAAATAAGATAATAATTAAAGTATCACTTATATAAAAGCATCAAAGTTAGAAGAATTTATAATAGAATAATCTGTTCTTTTAAGAAATATGTGTCATGCGACGGAACAAAGATAAAAAGTTAGGATGAACAAAATATATAGACCAAATTATTAAAAAATGAGAATGACCAAAATATATAAAGGTAATTTATTAATAAAAGTATTAGTGAGAATTGAACTCATGTCAAGATGTTAGTGAAACTCATCTATCCACTTGAAACTATTATTTTTTTAATATTATTTTATTTATTGCATGCAAGTTACTAATATATAGACCTTACCACATCAAAGAGCGCATTATAAATATTTTAAATATATATCACTATTATTTTAAAATTTTAATTTTGCAAATAAAATGCATAATTTAAAGAAACAAAATCTTAAAAAAGAAAAAGGATGCAGAGACGTGCATTCAAGTTGGGCATCTGTTGCCTTTTTATAATAAAGGCATATAATTATCTTTTATAAATTTCAATTATTTAAATTATTTGTATTCATTTATTTCTTCATAAAATCATTTGTATCCTATCTATACTCATTGTATCCTGGCGCATCTCCAACAGGGGATTTGGCTGAGTTTATTGAACAAAGTAATGTGAGATGCTGCTATGTGCAGTGAACAAGATCACATATTGATAGTAATCTAAATAGATGAAACCTTTTTTTTCATCAAAAATAAAAAAAAATAGTTAATGCAGAAGAAAATATATCTTCTTTTTTATATTATAATTCTTATACTATATGATTAACATTGAAAAATAATAATGGTGAACCGAGATGCCTCATCTTATACCAAAGTTTGAAAGAAACTAATGCAAAAAACAAGCCCAAACATAATAACATATATAATTTTGCCTTCTTTCATTCCCTCGTATCTGCCCATTGCCACAACATATATAAACTTATTGTTATAACAACTATATCATTAATTCAGATGTAGAAGCTAGTAAATAGTAACTAAAGTTTCCATATTTCTTTAAATCAGATTAGTCATATACTACCGAATTCAAAAATAAAATAAAAAACTCATCGCTACAAGAAGGTCATCCACACTTCTTCCACACTTGGACAAAATTCACCAAACATTGTTGCATAGAGGGTTGATCGATGCTAAAACCAAAGAGTTCTACTGTTACTCACCAAAACATTTAATGATTAAAAATATTGCAATGCATGGAAATAATATTTGCCTACAATAAATACAGATATGAAAACAGTACAAGAAAAAGTATTCATGTACCACTCAAAAAATCATAACCATATATAGTTCAGGTGCACCTGAACGATATTTATAATAATGAACAGTAATGGCGATAAATATGGAGGTCCTACCAACTGCGAGTGTTTGCAGAATGCAGATGCATGGCTCTTCTCTACCATTCAGACAGAGGCATCATCATTTCATTTTTTTGAACTGTTTGCTTTCAGTTATTATTGCGAAGATAATGACAGGTAGACAACAGAGTGTCTCTCTCCTGCTCTGCACAAACTGGTCTCTCTCTCTCTCTCTCCACCACAAACAGTGTGATACTGTAGCTGTTCAGAATTGATGTAGATAATATTAGCCATTGCTATTATTGCTTTTATCAAACTGCACCACCATGACTGTCTTCAGAGGCAAAGTAGGAAAGGGATCGGCTGGAGGCCAAATGAAAGAAGACAATGAACAATAAAAGATGAGTTGCAGAGAGTAGTTAAAGTAGGATGCTTCTTTTTTCCACTACTTTTTTTTTCTGAAATAACTGATCTCTCAAAATCCCAAGGCATGAGTGAATTCTGCTATTGTCATCCATAATTATGTATTCAAAATAGAGCAGATGGAGTTGAACCATGATTTGAATAAAATGAAAAATATCAAGTAATACTGTACAGAGGCAACAAAAAGAACTGCATTTCTATTCAAACCATAATCGATCTATTTGTTAATTATTATTTCTTTTAGAGAACAAAAATAACTTCTCCTTCCTAGAAGAAGAAAAAATGAAGCCATAATCTCTGTCAAGTTGGAATATATCGTATCAATTCTTTTAAGATTCGATTTCCTTTTCCTGATATGCCCTTTGTGCTCCTTGGCACTGTACTCTGTGAACTCTTGCTTTTGAGCACTACGGTCACTGAAAACATAGAACAAAGGCAGTGAGGATCTCGCATGGCATGCATAGGTTTTGATGCACCCTTGTGGCCTTCACCCAGTTAGCGTACGAACGTAGCTTTACTACCATTCAAGGGAGTTGGGCAATCAGTTAATTCTCTGCACTGAATGATGGGTACCAGAGGGCATCTGCCTTCTTTTCTTATGTCATTCAAATCCAAGTTAATTTCTTCTCTCTCCATCATCATGATCAGCAGTTTAGTGTACTTGCCCTACCACCCAAACAGCTGCACAATCATGTTACTCCATGCCATGTAGAGAGAGAAAGTTAAATTTCTGAATAAAGTTCTAAGAACTCTTTTAACCAAAAAAAAAGGATTTAACACAAAAAAGTTCTAACAACTCTATGCATACATAGTTATGCTGTTATGCTTTTATGTTGTCATGTTGAAAGCCAATTACATAAAAGGCAAAGATATGGTTTTAGCCATGGAAGGATTCTATGATGTTTGGGTTGAAGAGGATACAAATAAAGGTAGGGCTTTATAGTTTATACCTTTGCCATATAAAGTTAAAGAGCACAAAACTTTTCCATATGACTACTCTGGAATGAAAAGAATCCATATGACTACTCTGGAATGAAAAGAAACTAAGTAGTGATTAGGTGCTAATTAAAAGTTCTCCTGCAGTAATAACTTCCGCATGTGGATGCAGGTATATAATTTCCAACAACAGTATTCCTGCTGAGTTAGCCAATTGCCATAATAAGTCCAATACTCCTAAAGACATAGGAAGAGTTGAAGCCAAATCCTTTCAAAGTTCATGAGTGCATTTGCAAGGAAAGGAATGAAACCAAATAAACTTACAAGTTTGGTTGATACTTTAGGGAACACAGGAAACGTATACTTTCTGGTGAGGGGTGGCTTTTCCAAATAAGCCACAGTACTTTTTGCAACAATGTTGTTCTTTGCTTGTTGGATTTGACATACCTTTGGCCATTTTTACGTACCTCTAATTTTGGACCAGAATTTCACCTCATTGCATATTTCCTTATTGGAATTTTCTTTTCATGTGCATTTCCTTTGTGCTTATATGATGGATAATTGTGATGGACGAAAGAAGAAACATCTGACCATCATAAATAGATTGAAAGGGCACATTCTTATCATGAAAGGATGCCAATATTCAAAGATTTTAAGCTATTGTGAAGATACCTGAATCTTCAATTTCAGGCTACCTATAATTAAAAGATGTGCCTCTTTAATTATAATTAGATACTTGGGTAATGAGAATGTCGTTATGCAAAACTTAACATACTAATTACAAAAGGAAGGAAAGGCGTAACTGCAAAGATTTCTAAAGAACCTGTTCATGATTAAGCAGATTGTCTCCATTTTCTAAACCATAAGGCTCTGGAGATGACGTTAATTTGTCCTAGGGCAGATTGCTACCAATCCAATAAGTGCTATAAAAAATGCAAGAAAGTTAGTCGTCATTGATTTAGAGATAGCATGGAACCTTTTTTAAAGACATAGTATGGGACCTGCTTTTCCATAATAACTAATCATGTTGGTACATGCCTTCTTGTCTGGGCACGTTCAATCTTTGGACATCATTCTCCAACTTCCTCGAACATATACACTTCAATGAATACATGTGAAAAATCATATCGTAGTGAGATAAAAGAACAAGGATCACAAGAAATTATAAGAAGCTGACTCTCATAAGCAGAAATTAGTTGGTGGTTCACCTAATCATAATACTATATGTCTGAGACGAGACGATGCCTGATGAAATCATGCGATTGTATATGCTTATAGAAGAGTGAAACTTACCTGCATGAACATCATGATCATTAATCAATAATCCAAAGAACTTTTTTTGCAATAAGCCAGAGAACTAGCTTTCAGTTAACAATAATTCTGCTCAGGCTTTCCCATGCCTGCATCTAGCATCTTTTTGATATAGGTTTATAAGCAACAATATCAGGCTCAAGCTTTTCTTGTTTTTTTTTATTGCTTCAAAACTATACATAACATTTTCTGCCTCCTAATATTATCCTGAAACCATTTTTACACAATTATGCTCTGATGCAAGCAAAATATGAGCTAAGAATATCCACAATTCAAACCCCTTAGTCTGACCATCTAAATATTTAAAATTGCCAGGGTCAAGAAGGTCTGAAAAACCTATGCATAATAACATTATAATCAACTGTGTCAGGCTCAAGTTCATCTTTGAAGCTATGAATAAAAATATGCTTTTGCCTCCTCATATTTTCCTGAAATCACTTTTTCAGGCATTATGCTCTGATGCAAGCAAAGCATGAGCTAAGAACATCCATAATTCAAATCCATTAACAATTTGAGTATCTAATAATATTAAAGCTATAAATAAGTCATGGTCAAGACTCAAGAGGGTAATGAAACATCATAAAGATGAGATACAAGAAGTTAAACATTTTTTCAGGGAATAAGCTTAAAGCAAATATGCAGAAAATTTATTTTTAATAAACTTTGTTATCACCGAACTATGATAAGTGGAGAATGCAGTAGGCATCAGTATTGCAAACACTCAACATTCTTACTCAAAGCACTTAGAAGTATGCTAATCGTAGCAGCATCCTAAGAATAGCTGTGATCAACCATTTCTTTGTAGACTTTGTTTGCTCACCAACTTAACCACATGTAAAAAATGCATCAGACTTGTAAGAGCTTCCAACAAATGTTGAAGAGTTCAATGCAGAAGTTTCTTTTTTTATTTTTATTTCATGACTCTGACCATAGAGATTTCATTGGACCTTGGGTCTCAATCTAGCCCAAAAAATTGCATGCATATTCTTTAAGCTTCAAATATTCTTTCTGTATTGTACACAAAAGTAAGAAAATGCCCCATTTAAAGGAACTGCTTTAAGATTTACTTCCTCAAGAAAGAAAGTAAATGGCATGATTCATTAATATGTAAACAGTATGATACACTAATATAGCTATATTGAGCTCCCCACCTTGCCTATCATATTTGCTGATCAACTGGTTTCTGCAGCTAAACCACAAAGAATTTAGAGTTCCCCTAGGCTTTTTCAAGATCCCCATTTCTCAAATAGAGGCATACTACACCATCTGGTTGTTCTATGTTTTTTATCATGTTTTCTGCTTTTCACAGCTCTCTTATGCATATATCACCATTATGCCCAGACCAACATTTTACTTCCCTTCTATTAGCTGTTCAACCGCATCAATTTGCAGTACACTTTCATGAATTTCTACAAAGGTTCTCGTCAAACTTGATATCATATAATCATATTTTCTCATTCCTAAAATATAGAGCTTGCCATTTTCTAGCAAAGGTAAGTTTTTATGGAAAGAAAGCAGGTCGATGTGGCAGATTGAAATCCTTGGATGTGGAGTAAAATAGACCAAGGTCTAGTGTACCTATTATATAATGAAGAATTCTCTTAGCTGCTTTCATATGTTCACTTGTGGGTACATCCATATAACGACTAACAAGACCAACTCCGTATAAAATGTCTAATCTCGTGCAAGTCAAATAACGAAGACTTCTAACTAAACTCTTAGTGCGAGATCAACTTTTTCACCATAGTGTTCTTTTGATAACTTGGTCCCACACTCTACAGGTGTATTAGCAGACTTGCAATCTAGCATATTAAATTTTCTAAGAACATCTTTTGCATAATTTTCTTGAGAAATAAATATGTCTTCTTGTGTTTGACGTACCTCAATACCAAGATAATAAGTCATTAAGCCAATGTCTTTCATCTCGAACTTTTGTGTTATGGTCTTCCTAAAGTCTTCAATCATACTTAGATTATTTCTTGTGAGAATCAAATCATGCACACACAAACAAACAAGCAGCATTTCTTTATTTTCATTTACCTTGGTGTAAATGACATATTCACAAAGGCATTTAGTAAAACCATTATCTTGAAAGTACTTATCAATTCTACTATTCTATGCTCTTAGGGCTTGCTTTAGACCATATAATGCTCTCATTAGTCTCAAAACCTTATCTTCATACTCCTTGAATGTAATAACCTGGTGGTTGTTCAATATATATATCTTCTTTAAGATAAACATCAAGAAATTCCGTTTAAATTGGGCAGCAACAGAAATAAGTATCTTATGCTTTTAAGACGAGCAACAGGAGCAAATACCTCATCATAGTCGATTGCAATTAGTCATGCTTTAAACTTCTCTTTTCTCCTTTTGCATTCTTTTTAGCCTTGAAGACCACTTGACTCCAATCGTCTTTTTGCCTTCTCGCAGTGTTCTAAGCTCCTAGGTATGATTCTTCTCAATTGCTCTTATCTCTTTATCTATGGCTTATCTCCACTTCTTACTTTGAATTGCTCGAAAATTGAAAGAAAAATCGGCGAATCATATCCTAGTGGTTCACAGTCAACAAAAAGACAAAAAAGAGTTAGATCTTCAATTTGTTGCCTCATAGAGTTCTTCAAGACTCCTAACTAGTTGTCCTGTTTCTTGTTGGGATAATAGAGATAGTTGAGAGTGATAGAGGCTGGAAATATAACTGACAATAACTATAGCAATGAAACTAAGATAAATGTTACTAGTAGTAAAAATGCAAGAATCTTAAACACAATTACAACTAATAACTTGCCCGTTCAAGAGGACAAATCTCCATAGTCCGTGTGGAGTGGATCAAACTCCAATTACAAGGATAATAAACAACTTTCAAAGGCTGCCCTAAACCTATAACCCATCCATGTATTTATAACATGTACGAGTTAGTTACTATAACTATACTAAACTAACATAGACTTATAAAGCATTGTAACTACCCACTATTTTCATAACAAGCACATTAACTAATACAAAGTGAAATCATATCAGTACACCCCTCCTAAAATTTCGCCATGTCCTCAAGGCGGAAATAAATGATTGAATGATATATTCTTTTGCAGGTTCAATGTTCACGTCTCCAAACTTAAGAACTCCTTGTTGCAAATATTTCAACTATTATGATCTTTGAATTTCTTCTTCTTTGGAAATGGATTTTAGTTAATTTCTTCATGATGGATGCAACTGATCATAGTGGAATGGTAGGAAGGTTTTGGATGTTTGCGAAGTGTTCACTCTTGCAAGATCGCTGCTCTGATACCATTGGTAGAGGCTAGAAATATAAATGACAACTATAGAAATGAAACTCAGATAAATGTTATTAGTAGTTAAAGTGCAAGAATCTTAAACACAATTACAACTAATAACTTGTCCGTTCGAGAGGACAAATCTCCATAGTCTATGTGGAGTGGACCAAACTCCAATTACAAGGATAATAAACAACTTTTCCAAGGCTGACCTAAACCTATAAACCATCCATGTATTTATAACATGCATGATTTAGTTACTATAACTATACTAAAACTAACATAGACTAATAAAACATTGTAACTATCCATTATTTTCTTAACTAGCACATTAACTAATACAAAGTGGAATCATATCGGAGAGGAGATTGTAGTTTCGAGCTCATCTGTCTTTTATCTTGTCTTCTCTTCTTATTCAGGTAGAGTGAATTCATAATCTTCTTTATGAGAACGAGTCATATCCAATAAACAACAACTTCTCGATCTTGTCGTCTAATTTGGCTTGATGAATCTCGAACATGTGCATATGCGATGCTTCCAAAGACTCGAAGATGACCTAATTCTTGACTTTCTTCCACTCCATGCCTCTTGAGGAGTCTTGTTTCATACACTTCTAGAAGGACTCCTGTTAGAAAGGTAGACTGCACAAGCCACAACTTCAGCCCAAAACTCCATTAGCATCTTTTTGCTCTTGAGCATGCTCATAGCCATATTTAGTATCTGCCAATTCTTGCGTTCCATAACGCCATTTTGTTAAGGGGAATATGACACAGTTTGTGGATGACAAATGCCATGCTTTTCACAATATTGATTGAACTAGTTTGAAGTGAACTCTCCAACTTAGTCTGATCTCATGACCTTTATATACAAGACAATTTCTTTTTCAACACATGTTTTGAATTTCTTAAATGCATCAAAGACTTCTGATTTTTCTTTTAGATAATAGGCCCATATCTTTATATTGAAATCATCAATAAAAATAAGTAAATACTTACTTCCTCCAATAGATGATAGTTTGATAGGGCCCGCATATATCGACATAAATCAACTCCAATGGCTTCTTGGCCCTTGTAGAAGATTCCATAGGAAAGCTCTTTCTATGTTGCTTTCCAAGAAGACATCCTTCGCATAGTTGATTTAGGAGATCAATGGTAACTTCTTACCATATTTTTTTTTATAATAAACTTAAGCTACCAAAATTTAGATACCCATATCTTAAGTGCCAAAGCCAATATGTGTCTTTCATGCATACCTTTAACCATTTGACAACATCATTTTGAATGTTTAGCAAGAGCATTCTAGTTTTACTCATTGACATTTTTGAAATTAAATTATTTCTTTGATCTCTTATTGAACGACCATAATATTTCATATGAAAGTCATAGCCTTTTTTTAAAAGTTGACCTAGGCTTACGTTGAAAATACTCATGTCTTCCATTCTTGAGCCAGATAAGAATTTTACCTTTGCCTTTTACCAGTCTGAGGAATCTCCAAAGGTGATATTCCCACTCACTGACTCATCAAGCTCCACGAACATACTCTTGTCTTCGAACATATGATTGCTTGCGCCGGAGTCGAGATACCATGTATTCTTCCCTTCTTTGTGCACATCTTTGTATGCTAGCAACAAGGTAAGATTCTCTTCTTTTGTCTCTTCCGCATAGTTAGCTCTCTTTTCGACTTTGCGAGGGATATTTCTACAATTGAAAACGTAATGATCATATTTATTGCAATTATAACATTTCACTTGGGATTTTTCATACCTTCCTCTTCCATCGGATTTCGCAAACCTTCCTCTTCCTCGCCCTCTTGTGTTGTCTGTGGATTGATTGTTTCCTTCTTGTCTTCCTTGTTCATATCTTCCTCTTCCTTTTCCATGGTTGCGATCACAATCATGTTCGCTTTTTTAATGCCTTCCTTTAAGGTGTACTTTGTTTATAGAAGTTGCTCCAATGATTCTTCTTTCTTTCTATTTAATCTTTCTTCATGAGCTAGTAAAGAACCCATTAGTTGTTCTATAGTCATAGAATCAATATCTTTTAATTCTTCAATTGACACAACAATATAATCAAATTTGGACACCAAATAGCGGAGAATCGATATCTTTTCTCAACATTTCTAGCATCATCTATTTTTTCTTCATTCCTTTTATGTTGATTAGTACTTGTTAGGACTCTTGAAAAATAATCGGAGGTTGTTTCGGAATCCTTTATTTGCAAAGCTTCAAATTCACCACAAAGCGTTTGAAGGTGTACCTTTTTCACCTTGTCTCCTCCTTTGTTTAAGTTAACAAGGCTCTCAAGCTTCTTTAGATGAAGTAGCATATGAAATTTTCTCAAAGTTAATATCATTCATATCTTTGTAAATGAGGGAGAGAGACTTCTTGTCTTTCTTCCTCGCTTCCTTCAACTTATCTCTTTGAGCTTGGGGTAAAGCCGCCTCATCTTCTACCTGGATGTAGCCCTTCTCAACAATCTCCAATAAATCATATGAGCCTAGCAAGACCTTCATCTTGATGTAACAATGATCAAAGCTATCTTTGGTGAGTTATGACACTAGAAATGGAAGCATATCTTGTACTCAAGAAAGCTTTATGACTAGCTCTGATACCACTATGTTGGAAAATGGAAGTGCGGTGGGTATGGTGGACTAATAGAACTTCGAAGGGGACTTGGGTATTGTTTGGAAGCGGGAGTTAAGAAGAGAGTAGTGAACACTAAGAATTAGAAGAGAAAATGAACGTTTTACAGCATGTCCAGCAATTCTGGTTCTTTAAACTCATAAATTTTCTGGCGTGCAACTCACAATTTCGAGCATCAAACTCATTGCTGAAGATGGATATAAATCGAAATTGGAAAGATGGACAAAAATATCAGCAAAAAATCGAACGAAGAAGTGGCTGACCTGCCGCCACTCCCTCTGCTCCTTGAACACGACGCACAACTCTATGAAGCTGAAGTTGGCGACGGATAAGGCCATCATCTACGCATGTCGACGACCTCTCGGCCCTGCCGGAGATGCGGTGCGCCGTCCGCCATCTCGGCCACGACGTGCCTCCCGTAGAGGTGGTCGTCGCGGGGGTTCTCGAGGAGGCGGCGCCGTCTGCTCCGGCGTGCGGCGGATCATCGAGGGTTACGGATGATTTGGAACTAAGATTCGATCAACTTTAATCAAAATCGAATTCAAATGAATTTAAGTAAAAATGATCTTTGAATCAAAATCGAGTTCCCAAAAAAACATATATGTTGCCTAAGATTATATTATTTATTTTGTCTAATATATAAAATTAAATTTACGATGAATATAATTTTTTTTATTCTTAAATAATTTATTATAAATTATCGTATATCTATTATTTTATGATTATAAAATAAATAGTATAATATTATCTTTTAAGTATATATCAATGGTAATACAAATGAATTAAGAGGATGTTTTGACCGTTTGATTCTCCACTTTAGTTTTTAATTATTTTTCGTTACAATAAATTTCTCCTTTAATAATTGAAAAATTATTATATATTTAATATTTTACAATTATAAAATAAATAGTACAATATTATCTATATATTAGTGATAATACAAATGAATTAAGAGGATGTTTTGACCGTTTGATTCTCCACTTTAGTTTTTAATTATTTTTCTGGCAATAAATCTCTCCTTCAATAATTGAAAAATTATTGTCTTCTTTAATAATTGAAAAAAATATTATATATCTAATATTTTATGATTATAAAATAAATAGTATAATATTATCTATTTAATTATATATATCTCTCAATGGTAATACAAATGAATTAAGAGGATGTTTTGACCGTTTGATTCTCCACTTTAGTTTCTAATAATTTTCGTTACCAATAAGTCTCTCCTTTAATAATTGAAAAAAAAAGGAGTCAGTTAAGCCATCAAAACCGGGTCTGCCAGCCGAGCGGTCTCGAGAAGCTTCCCGTGAGGACCAGGCGTCTCTAGAAGCTTCCTCCGCCTCTTCCCAGGACGCTCGGGGTCTTCCTCGCTGTTGACCATCCGTTAAAACGACGCCTTTTGCTTCCTATAAAAAAAACCCGCCCGCTTCCATTTCCCCTTCTTCATATCTCGTGTTTGGCCTTCTCTCCGCGTTTTTGTTGTCAAGGTACGCCTCTCTTCCTCTTCCCCTTTCCCGAGCAAATCCATCTTATTTAGGGTTTATATTGTTCCGAAGGGTAGGTTTTGGATCCCAATTCTCGACCTTTTTGCCGAGATCCGCCCAAATATTTCGTTTTCTTTTATCTCCGTACTTTGTACTTTTTTTTCTTGAAAAAGAAATCTTTGTGAGCAGTTTCGTTCTTGTCGTTCTCGAACGCATGAAAGTTCCCAAATTATTGGTTGAAAAAGTAAATTGACGTTTTTTTACCCCTTAATTGTAGTCAAATTGCTCATTTTATTCTCTGTTATTTAGGCGATCTCAGGTTGAGAACTCAGGCGACGCTGTAGAAATGGCAGAGGTAGGAATTGTTGTTACATGAAACATGATTCTTTTTTCTGTTTCCGATAGTTAAAGTTTGCATCTTTATGTACAGGATGGATATGCTGTCAAATTGCATGTATATGACCTTAGTCAGGGACTCGCTCGGCAGCTCTCCACGACATTTCTGGGGAAAGCTATCGAAGCAATCTGGTATGCGCCTTGTGCATTCAAATCATTCTTTTGTTGTGTCCGCTATGAGAAGTCATTTCTATGTTACTTGTTCTTTATGATATGTTTGTTAATAATCCAACAATCACGATCAGGAAAGGTAAACCATCATGTGGTTGAACATTTTCGAAATTTACTTGCCTAATTACTGGGTTTGAAGATGTCGAATAAGTGAATCTGTTACACTTCTTAATGGGGTAGTTATTGCCATATGACAAGATTATAAAAGCATATATGCAAGAGCATTAAGAAATATTGCACGTCTTAACAGAAAAGGAAAATTTCCCAACTCATTCAAACTTACATATCAAGAGGACATCATGGCGATCCTTTTGTTTTTCTGTGGTCGATAGGGGGCCAACGCAATAAATGTATATTTAGAGAAAATTTTATTAGTAGAGTAACCAGAACTTTGTTGAGGGATTGAGCGATGTCGTGATCTCCTTGCTTGCAATATTCTATTGTAATAGAATCATCAATTAACAAAATTCAGGATGTGAGCACCTGAATGTCATCCTTTAAAATCTGCAAGTTGTGAGGGGTTCTGATTTCTTTTATTCCTGTAATTGATAAACTAGAAGACTCTAATAAACAGAAATTAGTTGGTGGTTCACCTACCCATAATATCCATGTATGAAGCGGCAGAGTAATGTCTTATAAAATCTGTATGTATATGCTATTGAAGAGGGAAACTACTTAGCTGCATGAACATAATCTTGATCATCAATCAGTAAGCCAAAGGACTTCTTTTAGGCAATAAGCTGGAAATAGTTTTCAGCTAAAAATAATCCAAAGCTCTTCATATATTGCTTTCAGAAGTCAGAAGATACCTTATTCATTGAAGGTGTTTAAGCTTTACTATGTAAACAATATGGTACATTAATATTAACTACATGAGCTCCTTGCCTTACCTATCAAGCTACCCTATGTATGATACTGCCAGTGGTTTTAGAATACCAGCAATATAATAACTTTCTAGGGGCAAACGAATGGCTTACATGGACAATGGCTCAGTAATCTTGTGTGAACTATGTATTAATCTATGAGGAAAATGTACAAGTTAAGTAATCATGAATCACCTATAATTAACATCTAGGTGTTTGGCCTCAGAAAAAAAAAACAACTAGGTGGTGATCTTGCTAATAACAGATGCATGGTGTTTCCTGAGCTTTTTGTTACATGATTTATCAAAGAGCTGAAGCTTGGTGCAGATGTCTGATTTATTTATGGAATTGATGTTCTACTGTTTCCTACTTGTAGCAGTAACTCAGTTAGTGGTTTATTCATTTTTATGCAAGTAGGGACTTGTTTGAATAGCATAAAATTTACTACATTCTTGTTTCCTTAACCGTTCATATGCTTATTTATCTGTGTATCCCTTGTATCTTCAATTTGGTCATATATTAAGTAGCATGACATGTGTATTCTGAAATTACTCTCCACGTTTAGAGGATATTTATAAACTTACCTCATGTCTTGCAACAGGCACACTGGTTTGGTGATTTATGGAAAAGAATATTATTTTTCTGGAGGAATCCAACAAGACCCAGCAGGGAGGACTCCTTTTGGAACGCCAATGCGAGTTGTTGATCTAGGCGTGACACATATTCCCATGGAAGTTTTTGAGGAGTACTTGCAGGAGATAAGTCCACGTTATACGACAGAGACATATAACCTTCTTACTCACAACTGCAACAACTTCAGCAATGAGGTTGCGCAGTTCTTAGCTAGTATCAGCATTCCGGATTACATTCTTCAGCTGCCCAATGAAGTTATGAACAGTCCAATGGGGGCACTCATAAGTAAGATGTCATATCTCATATTTTATGTGTCCTTGACAGCTTGTAGTTTCTCGCAGTTTCATGTACATTTCATTGGATTTTCTTTTCTTCATGATATAGATGTTTACATGTTTGTGAATATATGTGCAGTGCCAATGATTCAGAGGTTAGAAACAACTTTAAAAGCTGGTGCTGTGCCACAAGTTCCTCAGTTCATCCCTTCAACTTCCACTACTCGGTCTGCTGTACCGGCCAAGGTTGCTTCAGCCCCTACCAAAACTGGGATTTCGGAGCAAGCCACCAAAATTAAATGTGATCCTGGTAATTCAACAGCTAAGGTTGCTGAAACTCAACGTTCTGTGCCACCGTCCGTGAAACCTGCTGCAATTACTGCGGAGGCTAAACATCTGGGTGATCCTCTTGGTGACGCCCGAAGCAGAGTGCAGGAAGAGATCACGAGAGAGTTCGCAGCAATCATGGCAACCGGGACTCTTCGTGCTAGCGAAGCTGCAGCCCTTGCAGCTAGGAGAGTTATGGAGAGGCATGGGCGATTGAATGTGTCTTAATGCCCGTCAAAACTGCTATTCACGTCATTCTTTGAAGCAAAACAAATGGCTTCCACTTGGTAACTGAGTTTATGTCATAAATCTGACTATTGAAAAATGTTTGGTTTGTGGAGATGAAACATTGAAATTTAAACGCAAGCATAGAACAATCATGCGAACGAGTTGATGCAACAGGTGTTTTTGTAATAATAGCGTGTGCTGTGTTTAAGATTAATGTATTTTTATATGTGCCGACATAAGTAAATCATATAAATATATCTTTTGTCTTAACTCATACACGATATTTAAACGCACTTTTGTGGAGGGGGGAAAATAGAATTAAAAATAGAATGTTGCCTCCTTATAGGAAGTTAAATATAAGAGAAGGACTCGGAGACTACCTTGTGTGATAAGAAATCAACATTATTTAGGTTCTTTTGCTGCTACTGTTGCACCACAAACCTTCTCCTAAACAGAAATGCACTATTTCAAGGGGGACTGGAACCTCATAACTATTGTCTTCCAGTACTCGAGCGACGAATTCATGGTACAAGATACCATCAAATGTTAATTTTTTTTATTGAAAATGAAGAATATAGTATCAGCTTGATGAGCGGGATCAGTCACATATTTTTTTTGGACTGATAGTGCCCCGCATGATAAACTAAAGCACTGATAGCAGTCATCTTTTTATTTAAATATAAAATTCATCACACCTCTTTATTGGGAGAATAGCAAGAGACGAACACCGCAGATGGACATGGGGCATCACAGCTGCTAAGATCAAGTCATGCCCGGAAAGGCAAGGCCCAACTGGAAGGAGTAATAATGGGACTGAAAATAACATGGCAAAAGGTGGATCAAATGCCCACATTTGTTTGGCGATTCCTACTCAACTTTAAGGGCTCTTCCTCCCTTTATTTATCGAAAAATCTTCTCATCCTATTTCAAGTTTAGGAGACAACGAATAAGTCAGAAAGGCCGAGAGGCATCACGGCAGACAAATGTATGCATCTCATGAATTTTATGAAAAATGCCGAACAGACAATATCTTCAACAGTGCAATCTTAAATTAATAAAGGCGAGTACTTTCACCATGTTTCACTATATGAAAAATATCCAAACTCTTCATAAGCATTCCTATAAGAGATGCCAACTGTAAAAAGAAATAAGATGAACAAGATCATCGTACCGGCGTTATTATTAGGTTATCTGGCATCAGAAAAGAAAAATCGAACTCAAAATTTCAATCTACACATGGAAGCCATTCGATATTCTGTCCTGCAAACATCGGTACGATTTCTCCAGATGCGTATGGGTAAGACTCTGGCACTGTCCATGGGCTCTTCCTCAATAAAATCTTTTGAACATTTCTGGGGAGTCCATAAAAATCTGGACCATTAAAACTGGCAAATGCCTCCAGTTTGTCAAGAGCACCAGCCTATAGAAAATGCAAACAATCTTAAGCACAAGTTGATTTTGTTACTTCGTGTTAACAATATAAAGACATTGATCTTCTAAAAAAATGATAAAGATATTGCCAATATGTGATGTTTTGTCTAAATTTGTGAACTATAAGTACCAGGAGTAAATTGCAATATAGGTGAGTAGTAGGTCGCGGTGGAAATGGTTATCTTCCTGGTATAAACTATATGCATTTATCATTGTGAGATATTTAATACGGATGTGTTCTCTAAAATGACCAATACAGGTAATGAAAGCTATCCAATTAAAAAGTCAGTGACCTTCAATAAATAATATGATATAGTAAACTCTTAACTGAAAGCAAGGAAAAACTTTCCATCTAGGATGACATGCACTCCCTTTGTATGAATGGAGTTATAGACACAAGCAAAATTGGATTGGAGATGGGAATATAAAGGATTCAATCATCAAAATGCAAAGCAACTTCTTGGTTGACACAAAAGTATGAAGATTAAAAATGTACGTCTTCGGGATATGGATATCTAGTTGCTTTGATATTCCTTTCTTCGAATATAATGATAGCTAAAATGAAGGTTCATCTTTACCTGTTCAAAAGCCTTGGCGTAAAGAGGCAGTGCTATTGGAGCACTATATATGCCAGCACATCCACAAGAGCATTCCTTCTTTAGTTTATCATGTGGGGCACTATCAGTCCCAAGAAAATATCGACTGCTCCCACTCGTCACAGCTGATACTATAGCTTGTCCTTAAAATGATCATGCAAAAGACAACTTAGAGAACAGTTGTTATTCTCAATTTTCAATAAAAAATTAACATTTGATGGCACCTTGTACTTAAATCTAAAGTGACTAAAGCATTTGAAAGTAAGAGGTGAGGCTGTATGAACTTTTGAAGAAGAAAATCGAGCATACTATGAATTTCTCGCTTGAGTACTGGAAGACAATAGTTATGAGGTTGCAGTCCCCCATTAAATAGTGCATTTCTGTTTAGGAGGAGGTGTTGTGGTGTCACAGTTGCAGCAACAGAACCTAAATAATGAATATAGTTTGAAGCATCATTTGGACTAAATGAAATTCAAACAAACAAGAAGAAAGAAATAGGTAGTCACCTTCAGTACAAGATTCAATAAATTTAACTGCATCCATGGTAGTAATATGCTCCATGACAATTTTGAGATGAGGAAGCTTCTGAATCAACGGTGCTAAAATGGTCTCGATAAAGACCTTTTCCCGGTCAAATGTATCAACATTTGGGTCAGTAACTTCCCCGTGAACCTGTGTGCAAGCTTCATCCTCATAAATAGGTTTTAATGGTTTCAGTTCCAACAAGAAACAAATATTAGTCAAAAAATAATATCACGGAAAGAATTTTAGAGGAAAAACGCGTAAGGACTGGATATAACAAAACTATCAGGTATATTTATTGTCATGGTATCATCTAAAGTTTCCTCTTAAATGAGGCCCATTCAGAGAACTTTTGCAAGTATGAATTTGATGAGTATGTATAATCTATTAAACACATACGTGGTTGGCATTGGCCATCAGTGCACTATTAAGCAAAAGTAGATGAACAAAAAATTGAATTTATGGTTTTGTAGCAACTCATGATGTTAAGAGTAGTAAGAAACACTATGTAATATGATCACAAATTGACCAAGCATAGACAACCTACAAAGTCAAGGATATATGTGTTCGAGACTTATAATTAGGTTTCTTTTACTATTTTTACACCAAAATTTCTAATTAGTTGAAGTACAATATATGTTCCTTTAGAGAACATAAATGAAATGACAGATCAATCAACAACCAACATTTACCAGTAATGGCATATTTTGTCTAGCCATCTCTTCAAGGACAGGTAGACATTTCCCGAATATGTCTGTGACCCCATCTTGAGAATTCGTAGTTGCCCCAGCAGGATACAGTTTTACAGCAACAACAACTCCACTATCTCCTGAAAGTTAAAACCATCTAAATTCAATGAAATGTAATACTAATCGCACTACTCATACTACACAACATCCTTGCCAAGACATTCATTAGTGCATCAGATTGCTCATGAAAGAGAGATATAAGTGGAAACATAGGTCGTTTGGAATTGGAGATTAAGGAAATGCAAATTCTGAGACACGAGATCAATGGATAGGTTGAACTCACGTGCAAGCTTAATTTCCTCCGGTCTTGTATTATCTGTCAGGTAAAGGGTCATGAGAGGATTGAAATCAGTATTGGGAGGCAGTGCTTTCAAGATAGATTCTCGGTAAGCTACAGCAGCTGCGGTGGTGGTGACTGGAGGCTTCAAATTTGGCATAATAATGGCTCTTCCAAATTGCCTTGCACTACATGTGCAGACAAGCATAAGGCACACTCCAAGAACAACAAAAAAACACCAAACAATAAGTTGAACAAGCCTAACCTATGCGGCACAACTGCTTCCAGAATCTGGCCATCGCGTAGATGAAGGTGCCAGTCGTCGGGCTTCGTTATAGATAGTTCCATCCTTGCTTCGACCACTGATTTGGAGCTCTTCAAATTCAGGCGCTGGGCAGTCGATCTTGATCGACGAGATAATATGGCCAATGAAGAGCCACTGAACCCCGTGCAGAATTGGTTGGTAGAGCCACACGTCTGCATCAAACTAATCAAACAGCACAAAAATGTTAGCTTTTAACAGTCTTGACACATAACTTTCATAAAAGTAATTTGACTAGAATTTATAGAGATAATTCCTTACATGACTCTGTCATGAAGCAAACGGAAATAAATTATTCGATGTTCTATCACTCCTTGATTAAAGTTTATTTTACCCTAATTTTATTCTTCAACTGCAGGAGAAATACACAAGAAAAGAACAAATAGTAAAAGAAGCAGGAAAAAAGGAAATTGAGAAAACAACACGCGAATTTAGGGGCTCTTATTCATACTAACGTTGCTGCGCTCTGCGCTCTACTCCACCAGCTCCTGTCCCACACCACCTCCATGGACGGCTCCGCTTCCTCGCTCCAATCTCAAATGTCGCTGCCGCCGCCGGCGGCCTCCAGAGCTCTCCCTTCCTACCGCGCAGCCATGTTACTTGCTCACAGGTTCGTCCCTCTCCCTCGGTCGCCGTCTTTGGAGTTTTTTTTGTCGAACGGTTAGAGATCTGCGCCGTCAATGAATCCTTGCAAGTAGATCCGTTCGTAAGTCTTCCGGATTTTTCTTCGATCCATAGCAGCCATGGAGCAGCAGAAGTGGCAACGCGCGGAGCCGCCGCCGCCGAGCTCCTACAGCGTGCCAACTTGGTACTGGAGTTCGTCCTCGGTTACCTCAATGATGCACGCGACCGCAACACGGCTTCCTTGGTTTCCAAGAAGTGGCACCACATCTTCCGCAAGTACGCTCACCATCGTCTTCTTCTATTCCACCTATTACACCTCAAAAAAGCCGTCCGGGACGCGGCAAGGGGTGATACGACATTCAACTTATTTCAAATTCAAACTAATAGACAACAGTTACAAATAATTCTAACAACTCAAAAATAAAACTAACCCGCCGTCCGGGACGTGGCAAGGGGTGATACAACTTTCAACTTATTTCAAATTCAAACTCAATAGACAACGGTTAGAAATAATTCTAACAACTCAAAAATGAAATAAAACTAACTCTTGGTTTTGCCAAAAATTCGGCATATGACCTTTGCTAAAAATTCAATGTTTCGTCAAGCCCGAATCATATATCACAATCTAAGTGAAATATATCAAAAGTAAATGGGTTGAATGCCCCGAATGGGAGTCCAACAATACTCAATCACATGAATGATATAATAGGCACAACGGGAGGCTAAAACCTAAGAAAATGACAATGAAGGAAAATAATATATATCACTTGTCCTCCTCAATCAATCACACACAACCTAATTTTCCCTTTTAGGTTACCCTGTGATCATGCAAACTATCATATCATTCTCCGAGGAGTACTTCCTCCTCATCACCTACAAAAATAATATAAATAGAGGGGTGAGCAGGAAGAGCTCAGTGAGGAATAAGATTTCAAAAACTATAAATCGGAAATAAATCCGAACAAAAATCAGATCTCGAACTCCAAACACAAGCTAATATCATACATAGCTTTTTATAAGAAAATACTCCGTAACTCAATATGCAAACTGAAATATGACATGCAATGGGCTATATCTATGTGTCATGACCAGTGTTGCATAGGTACGAGTACATTACCGGTACCCGGCACGGGTACGAGGTATGTCAATTTTTAAAAAAATATGATACAGGTACCCTTATATGTTTATTAAAATTATATTATTATTTAGAAAATACCTATGTAATGAATTATACGAAAATAAACAATTATAGAATAAAATATTATTATTAATACATCTACGATATAAAAATTATCTTAGAAAGAAAATATTTTCTACTTGTTATTGATGGCTCATGGCTAATAATGTTTTTTCACACCTGTCACACACAAGTGGTGTGGTGTAGAACACTGACACTTTAATAAATAATTATTTGAGAAAACCAATGTCCGCTTTTATATAAAGGTCCACCATAAGAAACCCTATTACCTACTAGTGTGTATTGTCTACCCTTTTCATGTCCCGATAACATTTCTGTGATGGAACTTGTATTTCACTTGTCACGTCAACTTCTACCATATTTTTTCAACCATAATTTCTCGCTCCTTGAGTATTGAGAGCATGATCTAATAGGTTTTAAACACATCAGTCGTAACCAAAAAAAACGTACCTATTTAAATAATATGTTTTATTTAATATTGGGTACATACCTAGGCGTATCTAGAGTGTACCCATACTCGGTACATAACGGGTATTGTCACTATCCTGACATACCCATGCATCATTGGTCATGACACTCCCTCGCTACCGGCGAGTACATCATCATCCTCCTCCTCCTCCTCCTCCTCCTCATCATCATCATCATCATACGTGAGGATCACCCCGCCCACGTGAGTCGTCGCTCGTCATTACGGGGGCCTCACTCTTCATGACGGACACCTCACCCATGCGAGCTGTCGTTCAACACTGTGAGGGTCTCGCACCTCCACGAGAGGGACACCTCACCCAGGCGAGCCGTTGCTCGACACTGTGAGGGCCTCTAGTCATCATAAACCATCTCAACCTCTGTGTAAGGATCACCTCACCGGCGCAAGTCGTAGCTCGACAGTGTGAGGGCCTCACTTCATCTTCCATGGGAGGGACACCTCACCCATGCGAGTCATCACTCGTCACTGTGAGGGCCTCTCGCACCATACATTATCTCAATCACTACTCATCATCACCTCGCTCCAACATAAGTGCTCTAATGCATATGCATGATGTATCATGATATTATTATGAAAATAATTCATATTTGCATATATTGATTTCCATACAGGATTCATTTAACATCATATGATAACACATCCGAAAAAATCCGTATCAATGAAATAGTATCGTAACATCTGAATCCATAAAAATCACATAACGAAAAATCCGTATAAAAACATCAAAAAATTGAATGCCGCATATCATAACAATAGCTCAAACAACAATCATATTATTAATTCAAATTAATCATATGAGCTAAAGAAATGATTTACTAGACCACTACGGTGTGGTTATATATAAGATTGTGAAATTCACTCACTTCAGTATCGCTATACCTTGCGGAGTCTCCCACGTCCGAGCGAATCTATGATTCAAGAACCCAATCGAATACAAGGTTAGTTTTTCTTAGTGTCTTTAATATGTATATATATAATTTATATACTATAAATGACACACTTGATAAATTTGGTGTCTAGGATGGTTACATACCAACAACTCATTATTTAATGATTTTCGGATTTAAATAATAATAATTTATGAATCCGACTTCCAATATGCTTGGACTAATAGTATCTAGGAAATTAACTAATAATTAGATAAATTATCTCAAGTAATATCACATATTCTTAGCTAGTGAGTCGTCACCTCATCTTTACTCATTAATCTAAACATTTATTAAACAATGTTTATTGTTAATAAAAGGTCTTATCCCAAATCAATTCTTTTAGTTATCAATTACTTCCAAATTCCTCATTTTTAGTAATCTATCATCATTTAATACTTAGTATTATCTAACAATCTATTGCAGTATGTATATATATCTATATTTATATAAGTTACGTCACATCATTTGTGTATAAGATATATACATATATATATATATATATATATCAGATTAAAATCTTCCTGCATACAATGATCTATATTATATATATTTATATGTTCATATGCTGATTTCATTTGCACGTTTCCTTCTTGTTCACTGCTGAGGCAATTACATATCTTCATATGTACCATCAATATCTTACCGATATATTCCTTATTACACTCACATACCTTCATAACACTTGCTAAATGTTATAACCCCAGTTATATGTGTCCCACAACTTCTGTACAGTTAGTCAAGTCTGTATATCTCCTTATCTCCATATATATACATGCCTTCCTGCTGATATACATATATACAGATACATTTATATGTTTCTTTATATTATTGCAATAATGTTCACAGCAGCAGATTTATGCACTTATATAAGTATAAATATTCATGTAATATGTGTTGTACACATATCCCTCTTATATTTGATGCTCACCACTCCCTATTATTACTTATTATCTAATTGTGTGCATAATTCCTGAGTTCAGTACTAATCCCATTAATCCTCAGTACTCATGTAAACATCTAATCAAGGTTGTCAAACTCGTAAATCGGAGTCGACACGGAAAGGCCGGGTGAACACGTAAAGCGTGAGATCATAGCACGACACGCCTGATTCTACCAAAATTATATAAAATATTATATGTAATTATGTATATTAATTTGTAAAAAAATAAGAAGTTTGGGAACAAATTGGTAACTTATAGTCTGTATATCGATAACAAATTAATAATAAATACATACTACAATTCAATCCTATAAACTGCTTCAATACTTCAATTTTAAAAATGTGGGACCACACATTCTGCTGCTTGCCTTTTCTTTTCTGCTCAAACAAAAGAGGACTCTTCTGCCCTCTTCGAGCAAAAGAGTCGGTCTTCGTCCTTCCTTTTCTGCTCACGAGCAGAAGAGGACAGCCATGGAGGAGCATCCTCCCTGGGGATGTTGTCTGTCCTCTTCTTGACGTCCCTCTTCTGCTCGCGAGCAGAGGAGAAGCGTCCTCCTCTTCTGGCAAGCAGAAGAGGAGCGTGAGCAGAAGAGAGATCCCTCTTCTGCTGCTGGTGCATGAGGGAGAGGATGAGAGAGGGGAAGAGGGAGAGAAAAGCACTGGCGAACAAGAGAGAAAACCGGCGAACAAAGGGGAGGAGATAGAAAGAAAAACCTGTGAAGGAGGGAGGCAGCGACAGCAAGCAGCAGACACGAACAGAGGGAGGCAGCGGCGAACGAAGGAGGCAGCCACAGCACACGAACATGCGAAGGGAGGCAGCAGAATGAAATGATTTAGGGCCAAGTAGGGCATCACATGGGCCCGACATGAACATGCAATTAGAAAAAAAAATTAAGGTGGACACGGCTGCACGCCGTGTCAATCGTTTCTACGAGTCACCATGCGATTCTCAGACCGAGTTCACAAACGTCCCAACACGTTTTTCTCGAGTAAAATCGTAAAATCGGACGATTCTACGATTTGGCATGTGATTTTGACAACTTTGCATCTAATCTCATTTGACATTTTTTATCCGGATATTAATTTATACTATTAATTACCTGTAGGTTAATGTATATATACATACACACATACACACATATATTCGAACACAAATCATATAGACTTATCCAGACACCAGTTTATATTATCAATTATAGACTTATTTACCTGAATACTAATCATTAGTACTTAAATCTATTCTGCTCTTGCTAATTGTTTCATTATAATAACCAAGTATATTAAGACCTCCACATAGATGTTAATTTCTTAATTAACTTTGATTTTAATCTAGCTAGCATCCTTCACAGATTATTAACTAATAATCTATACAACTAATTAGGCACTAGCATCTGATTAACTTTGTTATAACCACATCATTATATAGTTCCTTCTAATATTACTCACCTTACTTACAAATCTATAATTAGATTAACTAAACTCTTCGATGGTTAATCCTAATTAGGCATGCAAGTAGTCGGCCACAGGCAATCACCTGGAGAGGAGTTCGTCCGACGATGGTGACGGTGGCGTCTATTGCGACAACTAGAGGAGGAGGCCTGAGTCACGACTCATCTTCTCCGATGGATTCCAAAAACTCCGATGATGCTCGACAAATCCCGCAAACCCCTCAAGCGACGTCCGACAAATCCAAAAGAAACGAAACACTATCATTGCCGGGAAATCACAATCAAACGCCAAAAACAAACATCTACCAAGCAGCCATGAATCAAGTCGATTCACCCATGAAAATGGCAACGCGATACGGCGTGCGGTGGTCAGAATGCTTCTATGCGCCGGGAAAGGTCCCTCAACCTCAAGCTTCGTACCCTCCACGAAGCTACAACAACAATAACGGTCACCAATATGAGCATAATGGGGATTGCCAACTCCTATGATTCAAATACACATCAATTCTCGAGCCCGCAGTTATCCGCTACATTCAAAAGCGTTCGAGTGAGCTTGGAAGTCTGGTTTTTTATTGGCCTGCCCCCTGAGAGTGAAAAGAGGAGAGACACTTTTTGAGTTTTCAGTCCCAGTGTGGCTGATCATCCTCTCGGACTAGCTACTGATCATCGTCTTGGTAAGCTTTTTTTTTTTTACCTCACCAACTAGCTTTTTTTTTATCTCACCAACTAGCTAATCAGACGTGAGCCCCTCCTCGGGCGGATTCCTCCTTTTGCTCCTCAGCCCCGCGTGATGCCTGCACCGATTTGAATGCCTTGTCGCGCTTGTTCTCTTCGCACCGGTTCATGGTCCCGGCGCCATCAATAGGTGGTCGTCCGGAGCGCCCTACGCAGCAGCCGCCATCAGACGCCAGAGGGAAGAAGGAGGCCGCGATGGAGGCGTGCCATTGAGCTGCTGGGTTGAGGCTTACACCACCACCCCCGCGCGCCTCAGCCAGCGCTTCCCAGCCCTCGAGTTCCTCAAGCTCAAGGGCAAGCCCCGAGCCGCCATGTTCAACCTCACCCCCGAGGACCGGGGCAAGTGAGATGAGATGAAACTTAGCAAATCTAATGGCACTCGCTCGACTATTTGAACGAAAAGGAAAATACTTCGCAACTATCTTTCTCTTACAAATTTTATCAAACAATTGGAATGCAGAAAACAGAACCATGAAAGGGTACCTGAATGCAGCGTACATGGTCTCTCTTCAAACGCCTTTACTATGAGTTGATCCGTTGCGATCGATGGTACATAAATAAAGGGAAGTGAGTATATACTTTATTCAAATTATTAATGAAAACGTTAGCAAACCGAGCACCAGTGGTCTAGTGGTAGAATAGTACCCTGCCACGGTACAGACCCGGGTTCGATTCCCGGCTGGTGCATTTTTTTGTTGTTAATTTTAATTCCAGTTTCGTAAGAACATTAGTCATCCGTCCATTTGCATTTGGCAAAGAAATAATTCAATTTTAAAAAAGAAGGAACAAATAATTAAAAAAAGCAGGAGTATTAGGGTAAAATAAATGTTAATCTCCCAAATTATCCACATAGGTCATTCAAATTCTTCTATCATATTCTATTAAAAAAACTTTAATTAATTTATCTTTTTTCTACAAGATAAAAACTTTTTACAATCAAAATGCTCACTTGCCCTTTTAAATTTTATTCACATCTTTCCTTCAACATAATTTTAAAATTTATCCTTACATGTATTATTATGCTAATTGTTAATATACTAATATCATATATGAACTTTATTATAAAAAAATTGAGATGTTTTAAGAAAGATATTAAAATTTTCAAAAGTTATAAAATAAGTCAAATCCGATGGAGATGCTATTGGACTCGATACCATATAATCTTTTTGAATATTATGTTGATTGATGCGATCAGAATTTCATTAAAAGTCTTTTTATTATCTTATGATTCAAAATTATTAATTTTAATTTAATTTATATAGTTTTAAATTAAATATAGAATTATGATAAATAATTTTTTTTTTACATGCAGAGTCGAACTGGAGGCTCCTCGATACTAAATTCTTCCTTTGTCATCGTCGCCATGGTGCCCACATTGATGCATACGCATTGGAATTTTCGCCATTTCCTGTCGTCGGCATTAAAATTCATGCATACGCATTGGAATCATCATCTTTGTATCTTGCTCTCCAAAAAGAGAGGGCGTGAGCTCAGAACAAAAAAGTAAAAAGTCCCCTGTCATACAAAAAAAAATTATAATTGGACAGTTGGATATCATGCAAGAGTTTAACTCCTTTCACATATGTTTTAAAATTAATTAAATTTATCCATAATGCATAATATGAAAAAAAAACTTTAACTCTATTCCTATTTTTTTTAAAAAAATAATAGAATGGCGAAAATAGAGAGAAGAATATATATATGAAAAAAATGGAGGTTACTTCTCTTAACAACGATGTTAAATATTTGATGGATATAAAATTTTTTTTTTTTAAATTATTTATTATAAGTTATTAGATCTATCGTATATCAAACATCTTATCGTTGTTAAGATAAATAGTATTGTGTTATATATTTAAATATATAACATCTTCACTACCTATATATATATATATATTAAGATAATTTAAATTTTTTTAATTGTGTAAGTGCGAAAATGTTATTACCAAGTCTCGTCTCGTCGTAACTTTTTTAATATTTTTATATGTTTAAATTATCAGTAATAATAATTACCAAAAAAAATGTTTAGGTTATCAGTATAAAATATCAATTCGTTTTAAATTAAATATTTTAAAAATTAAAATAATAAAATATCAGCTTCCATTTTTAATTTAACCGAGACAATAAGTAAATTTCAAGATATTTTTTTCTCGTTCTTTAACGTTTACCTCAACTAATCTGAGCCGTTGCTGCCAACTTCGACGGTGGAGATGGCTGGGACCTTCACTGTTCCGCGTAGAAATAAATATTCCAGCTTCGTCTCCTCTCTCTCTCTCTTTCTCTCTCAACTTTTGTTTCTTCTTCCCCAAAACTCCCCATAATTCGTCCACGATCCAATTCAGGGTTCTTCTTTTTTTTCATCGGACCTCTTCCAATCGGGTAAGTTTTATGTTTGTTTCGTCTTTGGATTCAACGCTGGAATTCGATCGAGGGATTCGGATCAATCCGATCGAGTTCTTGTTGCAGTTCGCCGGAGTTTTTTTTTAATTGGATTTTGGTGTGGGGGTTCCTGTAATGCAGGATGCGATCTGGATCCCGTATTGGTTTTGTTAGGGATCCGGGAGGAGTGACAGGCCGAAGGTAACGAGGTTTTGTTCTTTCGGGCGACCAGCAGATTCGTCGTTGGAATACGAGAATGGCGCAGAACAATTGGGAAGCTGATAAAATGTGGGTATACGGTAAAATTCCGGTGTATTTGATAAAAGAATAGGGATTTCCTTTACATCGGATCGCTTAATTTTGTCTCTGATTCTTTTCTTATTGTTTTTATTTGTTCCTAATTTGTTTTGCAAAGGCTTGATGTTTATATCCACGACTATCTCATGAAGCGGAATCTGCAAACGACCGCGAAAACTTTCATGAGTGAAGGGAAAGTTTCATCAGAACCAGTCGGTAATTGGCTTCTTACTTCACTTTGTGGATCCAAATCTTGTTAATCATTATGATAAAGTAGGGAAGTTTAAGTTTGAAACGGCAATAATAAATTCTTGACGCATACTGGTAAGGTGAAGTGCTGCGGTTGTTGTCTTTGCATCGTGTTCCTAGTGATGTTCTTTTGATTTGTTGCTTGTCAAGCTGTAGCGTGTTTGGATCACTAGAACATGAAGAAGAAGAATATCTGATCTCGAGAGATCTAAAAATACGCTCTAACATATGTTTGTTAAATATAGCGATTATGCAATTTCTCTTAAAAAGGGAAAGAATGATTCTCCGATAATGTGTTGAAATTCATTGCTTTAACATGCATGCTCATGCAGGCAGTACCTTGTCTCCTCATATAGCCAATCTGGAATGCACCATACCCGCCTGTCTGCTTGCATTTATGTCTAATTACATGCTGACACTTAATCATGGGACATGTTCCATTTATGAAGTTCCTAGTCTTTAAGGAGCTGTTTGGGAGAGGAATAAAATTCAGATTAGGGCTTTATTAATTGGTAAAGAGCCAAGCATAAAAAACAATTGATCTTAGTCTTACAAGACTAATTATCTTGTCAAGCTCTTGATATCTGAAAAAGTGAAGGTTAACAATTCATGCTAAAAAGTAGAATAACTGAACTTGATTTTGTAATACTTCTTTTCCTCCAAATTTATCCAGAAGAAAGATAAATTTTGAATAAGAAAACCTTATTTCATTTTCCTCCAAACACCACTACTTTTTCTTTTTCTCAGAATTTTAAAGAATAACTAAACTAGTTGAATTATTATCTTTATAACATGAATTTCAAACCTTGAACCAAACACCCCCTATGTTTCCATATCATGGGCATTATGATATGTGCGCTAAGGCTGGGTGCATGCAAGATTCTTATGAGTTATGATCCTTCACTGATGGGCAAGGCTCAACAGCAGAGCAGGGCTTTGATTTCAGTGGGTGCGAAATCTAGGATCCTAAACCTAATGGGTGAAAACTATTGTTATATATGTACATATATTACCTGTGATGTAGAACAAGAAGGATATTATGAGATTTATGCCCTAATAATTAGTCTATAGTTGTGGGCTTTGTGCCGTTAGTTTGGTTATGAGCCTATTAGGGAGTTCCTTGTCTTGAATTTCCTTTTAATTAGGTTCCCTAGTTATTTGGTATGGGGTGTCTAGAACCCTATAAATACTCTTGTATGGTTTCTTTGAAACTTTAGACTTGATTTATGACTATTTGCTATTAGCATATTTCCCCTAAGTGGATTAAAGTCTCTGTCAACATGTTAATCATTTTTTTTTCAAATATATTATTCTAAACTCTTTATAAGTTCATGGGGTCAAATATCTTATTAATAATTTACGTTTTCCTCTACTGGTAGGTGTTTTCATGCATTTGTAGGCATCATTCACATAAAGCATGTGGATCCCACAGTTGTATGCTTATCAAGCCTAATATCTAGCGTATTAAGAACTCCAAAGTTTGCATTATATGATTATGCCATCTTAATCTTCTTTTTGTCTTTATTCATATGTCTTCTACATAACGAATTTAAATTTGTATGCTTCTATAAACCAGATAATCCACAGTTAAATTCTTATGATTTGGCTTTTGGCTCATACCCTAATGTTTTGAAGCCAGTAATTTATAGACGACAGCTAATTTGGTTGACGTTATATTAACTTTAGTTTCACTTTTAGCAATTGATGCTCCTGGGGGATTCCTTTTTGAATGGTGGTCTGTGTTCTGGGATATATTCATTTCAAGAACAAATGATAAGCATTCTCAGTCTGCTGCAGCATATATCCAGGTAAGTCTTAACCATTTTCCTGTTGTATTGTCATGTTTTACTCGATACAGTAGGTTATGTCAAATTATTATTTTTGTTTAAATTGCAGACTCAACAGATGAAAGCAAGGGAACAACAGATACAAATGCATCAATTGCAACTTGTGCAACAGCGTCAAGGTCAACTGCAGCGAAGAGATGCTAATAATCCTTCCATTAGTGGAGCATTAAACCCAGTAAACCCTGAAACACTTTTGGGACCTTCACCAGCGAGTCTGTTGGCTGCCAAAATGTATGGTGAGCACATGAAACATCCTCAGTCTATGGATTCTGAAGCATCCTCCCAGCCTCTTGATCCAAGCGGAACTACACTTTTCAACTCTGCCACCAACCGTCAAGGGTAATAAGTAATAATGTATATAGACTGAGTTTGACATTTGAATGGTGCTTGACAAAGCAGAAGTATTATTTGTCTCTTTTTGTTGAGGCAGGCAATTGGGCCAAAATAACACAGGTAGTCTACCTGCTACATTGCAGCATATGCAGGGGCGGAATCAACCGACTCTTGTAATTTCTTGTCCCATCTATCTCCTTTTTGTTCTACTTTTCTTTCTTCTTTCAATTTTATGTTATATTTCTTGTCACTTTTTCAGGAAATTAAGAGTGAGTTAGGTGTGCCACAAAGGTCTTTGCCTATGGATCTGTCATCAGGACAAAGTATTTTACAAGCAAAATCTGGTTTAGGTGGCATTGGTGAGAAAATCATGACTCTTTACCTCCAGTTTTTTTTAATAAAACTGTTAAGATTTGAAACACAATATCTGGACATGAAAATCTGGAACTTGGCATCTTCATATCTAATTGAATTTGGTTTCTAAATTGATGCATTATTTAAGTCTTTAGATGGTAGAGCAGTATAATGTGTTTATATCTTCTTTTTAAAAAATGTCAGTATGCAATTGAGGCTTGTAGCATGTTCTATCTATAACTTCACATGGACCAACGGACATTTAAGTGTTCATGAAATGCTAAATTATTGTTATTTGTTAAAAGACTATTATTATTTCCTCATATTTCTTATAAAACGACATTATCCATTGATGGTGCTTTGACACCCTAGTTTGCATGTTATGCTTAGAAAACACTGCCAAATGGATAGAACTTTTGTTTTAGTTCCTAACAATTCTGTTATCGATTTCCATTTTTTGCATTTAGGCTCTGTTTATTTTGTTGAAAACAAATGTATAAGGAAAATAAATTCTTTGAAAAGTATATTCTTGAAAAGTGATTTTTTCTTATGTTTGGTATACGACTTTTAAAAATAAAGCAAAATGGTCTTGGGAATGTCAAACATGAAGTTATGTGAGAGAAAAATGATTTCCCATTTGCAAAAGTGTAATTCATTTTTCCAAATTAAATTCATCTTTTCCAGTCAACAGGAAAGTGTTTCCTGGTTGACCAATTTATTTTACGTTACCAAACAACAGAAAGTCACGAAATAATTTTCTAGGAAAATATTTTCGTCAAAACAAATGGAGCCTTAATTGAAACTTGAAGTGCAGCAGCTTGCTTTAAAATACTCTTTTAGTGTCCAGGAATACTGTGTGAAGGACCATGCATTTTTTTTTCTGAAAGAGAAATTTTTTTCTTGTTCCAAGTGATTCCATGCAACTTGGATTTTCTTTTTGCATGGAAAGGTTCTTGTCAACCTGATCATTCGGTTTTCATTGTTGATTTGCTTATAAATTAGACATCTACAAATTGAACTGGACACAGAGTTAATAGTCTCGATAAATAATTTTCCATGTAATACTGAGTGGTTGCACAGCATGATGCAAAAACAATAATGATATTAGTTAAATTGTCAAGGAGTTATTTGCATTTTGTTTTTTCAACTGAAAATAACAAAAAATCTAATAGTTCTGCCATTCCCTTCTTGGTCATTGTTTCAGGACTTGGCCAAGGTGTCAACAGTCTTCCTTTGAAAGGCTGGCCTTTGACAGTAAGTTTGTGAAGAAAACCAACTTCTCTTACGTGGCTTCCTGTACTTATTCTTGCTTAGCTTGACAATGTATCATTCACAGGGAATTGACCAACTTCGTCCAGGTTTAGGCCCTCAATTACAGAAGCCTATTGTATCTAATCAAAGTCAGTTTCAGCTTTTATCTCCGAGCCAACAACAACAATTTTTAGCCCAGGCCCAAGCTCAAAGTAGCTTTGGTAACTTACCTATCCAGGGGGATATGGATCCTCGAAGGTTTAGGGCCTCTTCTAGGAGTGCTTTGAGTGGAAAAGATGGTCAGCTGAATGGAAATGATGGATCAATAAGTTCACCGATGCAGTCAAATTCACCACAGGTCAGTATGTTTTATCATACTTAATATCTTTTTGAGAAAAATTATCATGCCTATTATTATCAATTAACAAATTTGTACTAGCTGTTAATTATAACTTTGAACTATTATGTAAAAGGTACATATTTGGTGTAAATTTGTTTCTTGTTTTACCTTTCTGTGGTGGATGGATATGCAGAAAAAACAAACGTAACCATCGTAATTTATTATATATTCATAATTTCCTCTTTCCACATTGTTTTCTGATCATAATTATTGGAACATATGAATAATTTTTTTTATTACAATTGGACATATGACTTTGTGTCTGCCTGTAGTGTCAAATATAGTCTGCTTTCTCTCAGCATACATAATATTTGTATCTGTGAAGGTGCCCCAGATACAGCAACTGTCCAACCAGCAGGGACAAGAGCAACTGCAGCAACAACAGTCACAGCAGGTAAACAAATTTTGTAAAGAGTATACTCGAGTTATTTAAGTGCTACAAAAGAGAAATTTGATAGCCAGCATTAACAGTTGCTAGTCACAAACACATAAGCTATATCTGGACCTCAGTTAATTGATATTACTTAATTATCAAATAATATCCAGAATACCAGGAAGAGGAAGCCCACCTCTTCCGGAGCTGCAAACAGCACTGGTACAGGTCACACTGTTGGACCTCCCGTTAGCTCTCCTCCATCCACTCACACTCCTGGTGATGGAGTTCAGTTGACTGGTAACTTGCAAGGTGTAAGCACAACTTCAAAAAACGTAATGATGTATGGAACAGATGCAACAGGTGGATTAGCATCATCTTCAAATCAGATGGTAACTTATGTAGTTATGTGTAACTTTTCTGTTATTATTACTTGAAGAGTAGTTGGTAGCAATTCAAGAGTCATTGGATTGAAACATGTGTTGGTAGCAGGATGATATAGATCAGTTTGTTGATGTTGGGAATTTGGATGACAATGTGGAATCATTTTTGTCTAATGATGATGGAGATGGAAGGGACATTTTCTCTGAGCTGAAAAGAAGTCCGATTGAGCACAATACAGAGTCCATGAGGGGTACTTTCTTTCTTTATTCTTCAGACC
Source organism: Pontederia paniculata (assembly GCA_001647135.1). Taxonomy (NCBI): domain Eukaryota; kingdom Viridiplantae; phylum Streptophyta; class Magnoliopsida; order Commelinales; family Pontederiaceae; genus Pontederia; species Pontederia paniculata. The sequence goes on along the minus strand of LTAE01000110.1, from coordinate 130,056 downwards.
ATCTATCCTTTAGTGAATAATGATCAACAAGTTAAATGTTTGTGTTTCAGGTTTTACTTTCACTGAGGTTGGTTGTATTCGTACCAGCAACAGCAAAGTTGTCAGTTGTCACTTTTCTTCTGATGGGAAGTTGCTTGCTAGTGCTGGGCATGAGAGGAAGGTGCTGTACTTACATTTCTTATTGAAGTGCTTTATTTACTTTGTGTGTTTATGGTCCTAAAATAAAACAGAAAGCAAATTGCCAAACATCTTTATTAAGATCCATGATCTGACATAAGATGTTATTATCTACTTCACAGCAGTTGTGCTATTTTAAGCATAAACAGATTATACAGACTGTGACCTAAATTGCAATGAAATTATTCTTATAGTTTTGTCAATATTTGGATTTGTCACGTTCCTTATATGTGGTCCTAAAACAATAGGAAGGGAAAATATTCCAAACATCTTTTTCAAGAGCCATACTCCGATATGAGATGTTTTTATGTACTTCAGGTTATGTTACGCTACATATAAACTGGCTCTATATAATACGCCCTAAATTACGATGGATTTCTTCTTATCCATAGTTCTGTCAACTTTTGGATTTGACATGTTGTGATGAGTTGACATGATTTCTATTCCCAGCCATTTATATATCTACAGTCCTAAATAACCTCACTTGTCAAACGAAGCAATAGTAGGTTGAAGATGCACAAGGAGTTTCTGACTTCTACCTATAGTAACTAAACTGACTTTGACAAAAGTTTCCCTTGCATTTTTTATTCTTTTCTAAGGCGTTCTCCCATGGCATCAATTTGCAGCTTTTGTACTTGACCATAATTATTGTACTTATTTAACTTTCTCAGAAGTAATGAGACATTCATTATTTATGAAAATATGATATAACATGAGTATCCTGAAGTCACACTGTTGAGTAATGTTCTTGTGCATTAAACCAAAGGTATGAGCAAAAAAGATAGTGGAACCCTCTTTGTTATCGTTGTAAGTGAATTGATGGATTAATGGTTATTCTAGATTTTTTTAAGTAATAGAAGCATTTATTATCTGGTTATAATTTGACAATAGTTAAAAAAAAAGTTCTTGTGGGATGAGGCTTAGTGCGGGATAACATGTTTTCATTTCTCACAGTATTATTTTTAACCATCAGTGTGCACTATGTCACCGATGAGTTGGCCTGGTTGGTTAGTGGGCCGAGTTAAGGAATGGGATGAGGGAATTAGTGGCTCAAGTTTAAACCCGAAGATACCGTCGGTTGATTCCCTACATCCTTGGCTGGATTAGTCAGTTCTCAGTCGCCTTTGGACAATCCAAAAAAAATGTGCACTATGCCACTCATGAGCTTCACTGGTGCAAATGACATCCCATTTGTTTGTAAGACTCTAAGTATGCTATTATCCTTCGCAGTAGTTGCAGTGTGTAATTTGAAAATAGTCAGTAATAAAGAACATTTAATTTCTCTTTTTATGTGGTCTTCGTCATACTGAAGGTTTATACTAACAGCTTTTTCTATGATAAAGGTGATAAGTGTGCTGATACATCAAAGATTATGCAAGTTTTATATACTTACCATCTTTCATCAAACATGACAGGTTGTTCTCTGGAACATGGAAACTCTACAAACAGAGAGCTCTTCTCAAGGACACTCTCTTATAATAACAGATGTCTGCTTTCGACCAAAGTCAACTCAGCTGGTGACATCTTCTTTTGACAGAACTGTATGCTTATGGGATGCTGCTGAAGTAAGATTATATATTTCTCTTTTTATTTTTAGTATTTTCCTTTTAGATACAAAATAATCTTATTTTAGCTTTTTTGTTGGTTGGTTATTTCTATATTTTCTTTTGTTTAGATTTTGAGATTGTGTGTGTCATCAAAGTTGTGTGAAAATGAGTATTAAGAAGTACTACTTGTGCTCTGACTTTTCACTTGTGAAAATGAGTTATTCAAGCTTTTCTTGTCAAGCTCTTGACTATGTTTTCCAATTATCTTGTAGCCAATAAAACTTTTGCATGCTTTCAATGGGCATAGTTCGCAAGTAACATCAGTTGATTTTCATCCCATTAAGACGGATATTTTCAGCTCTTGTGATCGCAACGGTGAGATCCGTTACTGGAGCATCAGCCAGAATTCATGTTCACGTGTTTTGAAGGTTAGTAAAATTCTTCATCATACTTGTTACTTATCATGTCACGTCATTTTTGTTTTAAAACTTAACTGTTTTGCTAGGGTGGCTCAGTACAAGTAAGATTTCAACCTAGAAATGGACAATATTTGGCAGCAGTTGCAGACAATATGATGTCTATCATTGACTTTGAGACAAATATACCCACACGGACGTTTCAGGTCCTTCCTGGAGTACTTTTTGCTTTATGTGTGCTTTGGACAGTATCAAAACTTTACAGGCTTTATATGGATTTCCACTTGATTGTTTATTCTTGTTAATTTCATTTTTGTTAGGGCTACAACAAGGAGATCCTATCTATTTGTTGGGATGCTACTGGTGAGTGCCTTGCATCTGCTAGTCAGGATTGTGTGAAAATATGGTCCTTAAAATCAGGAGAGCGCATTCAGGAACTAAGGTCCAATGGAAATAAATTCCATTCATGCACCTTCCACCCAAGATACCCCCAACTCTTGGTTATCGGGGGATATCAGGTATGATCTTCCTACCATGGTTGCTCAATATTACGACATTCCGTTGTTGGTATGAGAATTAGATTTATATCTGAATGGTGAACTTAATGGCAACCCAAGGACCCTCTCAAAAGAAAAAAAAAAGCAACCCAAGTAAAACCGTGTTACACATCATTGAATTGCTTATAGCATATTGTCCTGGTGACTAGATATCTAATCACATTCTATATAATACCTCATAACTTGTGTTTATCTTTTACACAAAATATTCTTTTGTTATATTTGGCCAGCTTTCTTGACACAACCCATAAAAAAAAGTTTTCTTGACATAACCTTGTGAAATTTGAAGTCTAAGCTGTATTGTCACAAATAAAATAAGGATTTGTGTTGGATTAGGACAACATAAATAAATAAATTTGTGGTTGGCTAAAATCATTCATCATCATAAAATGCTCGAAGTTAGTACACATTATCTCCTGATTGGGAACATTAAAAAGAAACATAAACGTAATGATAAACATTAAACTAACTTTTGTTTTCTGCCATCTGAGCATGGTCATACAGACTTGTTTTCTCATATTTAGTCTCTGGTTAGAAGTAATCTAGACTATAATTTTTTGTTAACAATATTTTTCCACTGTATGATTTGATTTTAAAAGAGCCAAATGCCCCACACATAAGAAGTTCGTATGCTAATGTCAGTTCATGATACAGTGCAATCAAAATTGGAATAATTATCTTTCTAATAAGCTGAATGTTGGTGATTAGACTGCAAGATTTAGAAATCTCAACAAATACTTTTATGCTCAACACTGAATCCTAAACATCAGATCAAATATGTTTAGGATACTGTTCATTTTTCTTGTTCGGAATCATTCTCTGCTTGTCATATTCAGTTTACCTGTTGCGATTGATGCAGTCACTGGAGCTATGGAACATAGCAGAGAACCGGTCCATGACTGTCCAGGCACATGAAGGACTTATTGCAGCCTTGGCACAATCACCCTCGACCGGAATGGTTGCTTCTGCCAGCCATGATAAATCTGTCAAGATCTGGAAATAGAGGGGGAGTTATTCTTTCTTCATTGGCGTTCTTGCCTGTTCAAGATACAGAAGAGAAATTGCAAGAAGATGAAAAAAAAAAGGATAAGTAGATTACATTTAGTACAAGTTCCAAATATATGCAGTCAGTTTCATTTCATTCATTTCTTGGTGGCAATAAATAGGAATTTCAACTCTCAACATTTTATTGGTGGGCAGTTCCAGGCGTACATGATCTCAGACATGATAAATTTAAATGTAAAAGAACATTTATGATATGATGTATAAATATATCATTTGGTATGCGTTTTTTTTTCCAGAAAAGACGATGCTGATACGCCTGGTGTTGGATGCCAAAATTCGTAGGTAGGTATCTATAAAAATTATAGGAAAGTGTTAAATCCTCCTAACTTCATCATCATAACATCCTCCTAAGACTTATATATTTAAAATATTAAAAAATGAATATAATTACTAACATCCTAATCGGATTTATATAGGAGGATGAGCCTGGAGGAGTATATATAATAATCCTCAAATTTATATGAAAAGCCATTGACAGAAAATTTTTTTTGTAGAAAACCATGCACGATTTGCACTCCATATCACTATCGTAGATCTATCTCCATGCTAGAAAATTTCGTGTGAGACATTTAAAAACTTCTAGTTTACATGGTTGAGAGTGTTATCTTTAACCTAGGCGATCAAAAAAATCTAATTTTGTATGACATTTGAACAATTCTTAAACACTTCTTTCAAATCACTTTTAAATTATTTTTTAGGTTGCCGTTTTTCCCCCGACAAATCAAATATTTTTTTTATTTATACATTGTACTATGTGTTAGCCTCTTTCTAATATCGGAAAATGAATTGGAAAGAGCATAATAATCTTTAAAAGCAGACGGGTTACTTCTTGGATGGTTAAAAAAAAACTTTCAAGATATCCCAAGCACGTCCTTTTAAATCCCGAAACTAATTGGTATATTTATCTGTGCATCAGTGACGATAGATACATTTGCAATAGTTCCGGCAAACCAAATCAAAGGTAGAGCCACTTTGTATGTTACTTTCCTCGCCTATTTGTTTTTATTTTTGTTTTTGTTTTTGTTTTTTCGATTAAAGAGAGAGTCATGGTTTTCTTATTGATATAGTCTTTGGAAAATGCTACACCCTTCTAACATAATCCTCTTAATACTCATATACTTAAAATGTCCCTAAAAGTTAATATATTTACAATGTATAAAGAATTAGAAGAATTTACTAGTATGAGTTAGGAGAATATAGTACGATTCAGTCTTTTTAGTTAAAAGAGATAATATTTGAATAGCTTGTCCTTGGCCCAAATATGAAAAATACATGCGCCTACATTATCCTACAATATTCGAGGTTATTAGTGCTCGATTAATTTATATCGCTCCAAATTGAATACTTGACTATAATAAGTGAAGTTTTTAATAATTTTTTTTACATTTAAAAAATTCGAATTCTAAGACCTACTTAAATAAGAAAAAACTTATTACCACTACACCTCAATTCAAGACCCTCAATAATTAAAAAAAGAACATCATGAATTTTATTCGTGATGTCAAAATAGGAAAAAAAAAGAAGTAGATAGCTACAATTCAATTCACGTCTTCCTTTTTTATTTCCTGCAACACAATAAACAGATATTTGATTCCAAACGATAGAAATATGAAAATTCCAACAGCTTCACTTCACAATCGCGTCCATTATCTGGGTTGACCATACGGGCCAATTGGATCCCATGGGCGCGCATAAGCTACTATTATTATTATTATTATTATTATTATTATTATTATTATTATTATTATTATTATTATTATTATTATTATTATTATTATTAT
>LTAE01000110.1:102815-122734 GCA_001647135.1 Pontederia paniculata | reverse complement strand
AACTCCGACTCCGCCACCGCCGCCGCCTCCAAACCCTCCTCCCTTGCCGAACCCACTGCCAACTCCGCCACCTTTTCCGAAACCTCCACCGCCGGCGCCGGCGCCGGCGCCACCGCCGAAGCCTCCACCGCCTCCATATCCTCCACCCTTGCCGAAGCCAATGCCGACCCCACCACCTTTTCCAAGACCGCCGCCACCACCGCCTGCTCCTCCGCCGAAGCCGCCACCCTTGCCAAACCCCCCACCGAGTCCACCTCCGGCAACACCTCCGCCAACGCCGCCACCCTTCCCGAAACCTCCGCCGCCTCCAAGCCCACCACCAGTTCCGAAGCCGCCACCAGCGCCTTCGCCAACTCCGCCACCACCGCCTAGACCTCCCACGGCACCAAGCTCAACACCCTTGCCAAACCCGCCGCCGATTCCGATACCTTTACCATGGACGCCACCAAGTCCACCTCCTTTGCGGAACGCGCCGCTGATTCCGACACCTTTAACAAACACGCTGCCGAGTCCACCTCCGGCACCAAGCCCACCGCCCTTGCCATACTCACCGCCGAGGCCGCCACCTTTACCATGTCCCTTGCCTTTACCGAAGTCCCAGCCCTTCTTCAACCAGAAGAACGTCTCATCTTCCACTTTGCTCGCCAGCTGCCTGCCATGCGCGCTCACAGCGCAGCTGATCAGGCATAGCAGCAGTGCAAGCGCCGCAGCTCGACTCATCTTTGAGGCAAACAACTTTGGATCGATGGTTCGTCGAAGCCCGCGTCGAAGCCTTTATATAAGCGGCCGGCGATCCAGTTGATGCATTAAATGAGGTCCAACGGTGCAAAGGATGGTTAATAATGCTTAATTAAAACATAGTGCAAGTGCATGCAAAGAGGAGGCTTATGCGGTTGGACGTTGGAGTTAATTAAATTGCCAAAATGGATGAACTTAGTAACTTGGACAAACTATGACTACAATTACTCGTCTTTTACTCTCTCTCTCTCTCTCTCTCTCTCTCTCTCTCTCTCTCTCAGTTTGATGTACTATAATAAATACATTCTTAGGACAAACGCATAGGGACAGTTGAGTTGAGCAGGTTGCCGTTGTGGTGTTGAAAAGGTCACCGCATGAGAGCAATATATTAATCTTTATATCATATCAATTTGAAGAGTTGGTAATTTAACATTTATTAAGAGAGCCGCATCACTGATTCATGCACGTTATCACGTAAAAAATTGTCATGGAAAAAATGAAAAAAGAAGAGGAAGATGGCCTATTTTAGGGGCTAAGATTTGTCACTTTTACAAAACAAAGTGTATTAAATTAATTTAATGATTCTTTTGGGATGAGTTTAATGCATTTACAAAGCATGACGGTTTTGTGGAGATGTAGAGAGGATTCTAATCATTTAATATATAGTCAATAATAAATTAGATAAGTCATAAAACTATGTTAATTTTGAGATTTATAATTAATTATATTAAATGATTAACATTTCTTTGCAGTTAAATATTCTTTATATTAAAAAACTCTAATTTCAACTCGTTTACTAGCTAAATCCATCATTTTTTTTTTTCACGACAAGAATTAGAAGTGTTAAGAGGATGTTGATTGCATATGAAGGGGGAACTAACCTCTAGTGATGAGTTTAAGTCAATAACTTGTTGTCACCTGTCTGCCGTTAATGGAAAGTGTCTTCGAGTTCTTAATTTGATCATAGCCTTCAAAATTCAAGAACCTTTAGATCTCTCACCTCTTTCGAGTCCTAACTACTGATCTTTCTCCATCATTATATATAGTTGTGGTAAAAACAAAACTCCATAACAAAAATTTGAAAACAATAAAAACGAGGGAAACATGCACATGTAAAAAAAATGAATCATAACTTAAACTTGTGATGGAATTTGAATGGTGCTCTATCCCAATGTCGACTGCTAGTAGCAGCAAGGCTTGGTTAAGGAGGAAATTTTTTCATTACAAAAAAAAATATAAATATATTGTGTTAAGAATATAAATATAACTATGATATTTTTTATCGACTTAAATTTTTAAAATATGGTATTATTAGTGCATCTATTTTAATATGGTATCAGAGTTAGAGGTCTTGAGTTCAAATCTCGATATTACTCGCATTAAAAATTAAAAGTTATCCATTTATTGTCTACACGCTGAATTTTGGACTTGATCAAAGTTGTCAGTGGACCACACGTGAAGATGAGTGTTAACGGTATAAATATAAAGATACTACTCTTTCTATTGGTTTAAGCTTTTAGAATTATTGGGAGTACATCTAATTTAACATGTGGCAATAAAGTCAGAGGCCATGAGTTCAAATCTTGATGTTATTCGTATAAAAAATAATTTCCTCCTTTTATTATCCATATGTTAAATTTTGAACTAGATCAAAATTGTCAACGAGTCCACAAATAAGGGAGAGTCTTAAAATATAAATATAAAGATGTTGATCTTCCTATCGGCTTAAACTTTTAAAATTATTGGTAGCACATCTAATTTCACATAGTGTCATAATCATATCTTTAGTTCAAACTTCGATATTGCTCGTATTAAAAATTATTATTTTTTATTAATTATCTACATATTAGGATTTGGACTAGATCAAAACTATTAGCATTCCACATGTGAGGGAGAGTGTTAAGAATATAAATATAAATTAATATGTTCTTTATATAGGCTCAAACTTTTAGGAATGTTGGTAGATATCTCATTTAACATATCATAGGTAGTACGATGAATATGACAACATGAATAACAATGATATTAAGTAGATGCTTCAATTCTCATCGGTCAAGGGAATATGTGATGCCCCTAAAATACGCACACATGGACTTAACTCACATGGCGTTACATGAGCTTTCACATGCATTATGGACCTACTAAGCAAGTCCACAACTATATGGTAAACATACTTAAATAACACCGAAAACATAGCATAATATATCATGATAATAGAACTCATGTCATCGAAAACATATTTAGATCTAAATAGCATATAACATCTTGTCACATGAGGACATAAATCCATGGTCAAATATAAGACACATAACATCATAAGAGTTTTGGGCTTATTTGACTCATAATAGAACGAATAAGTTCATTAGGCATAACATCAATGACTTAAACAAGACCTACTTGACCTAGACACAACCATATGCATATAAAGCCGCCATGAGCAATCCATCGACAAGACCATCATGCATCGTCACTTACATGGATTCAGAAAATAAGGGAGATGGAAACCTACCAATTATAGTATATAAAGGTCGACCTACATCATACAATATGCATATCATATAGTATTAATTTTAATTATGATCATGATATTTACACATAGAGTAATCCAAGATCAACATAGGCATGAGATATTTGCATAACGTAAGCATGACACATTAAGGATTTCATTCATTGAGCACTATAAACACGAAACATAAAAATGACTAAGCATCTTATATTCAAGTTCATCGTTCTTTACATCTTACATCTTAGACATATGATCCATTATAGTTATCTTTTGACTAACATTATCATCATAATCATAAGGCCAATTATTATCTTTACGAGAAGAATCTCGGATACTAGCCCATAACATCGGCTAGGTAAGCTAATCCTTCTCTGAGGTCCATACTGGGATGTACACCACTATCGCTAGTGAATGAATATTGCCTCTCGAGAAGCACTTTCGGCTACTTCCCCAATAATTGATGTGCCTTGATTATTCTTCATGTCTTCATCTTCTTGTACATCAGGCATAGCAATCAATCTTGCATATTTTAACCTAATTATGATTTAACATACATTTTGATGTCTAAGTGTGTAATAATAATCAAATAAGGTTTTCTACCTTACATGAAACATATCATATACTTGATCAAATAACAATTAAAAGGATAACATCTTAGAGTACGTCATCAAACTAGGGTTTTAATGACCTAACTATGCCATTAGATGTTTTCACGACTCGTGAAGGATCCTTCACGACTGTGAAATCAAGTTCATGACCCATGAAATGCCATTCTCGACCATGAAAAATAAGTTGTTTTTCCTTTTACTCTGAAACTAAGTTCACGGCCCGTGACATCTCATTCACGACCATAACAAAGAGGTTATTTTTTCCCTTTCTATTTCATGGTCCGTGAAATTTCATTCACGATCATGACAAAAAGAATGTTTTGCCCCTTTCCATTTCACAACTTGTGAAATTCCATTCATGGGCGTGATGAATCTCAATTTTTGAAAGGGTGAATCTCGATTTTTGACCTCACGGTGTGAGGCCCGTGAAATCCCATCATGGGCGTGACGAATCGATTCACGACCATGAAGTGTCACTTTACGGACTATGAAAGTTACTCTGGAACCCCAACTCCCAAATTATTATTCGAATTCATTTTGAACTTCATCCATATCACACATATGATCAAATTCTATCTTAGGGAGTTCATATATAAGATAATAACTATGTTCTAGGGTTTATAGCATGCATGCTTAATTGGATATTAAAACATTACATTTGTGAGCATTTGAACTAGGGTTTCCATCTAGGGTTTATAATTTGCATTCTACACATGAATATAGGGTTTCATAGCATGATTAATTGAACATGAAGTTGGTAAGTATTTGAACTATGGTTTTGGCCTGAGGTTCATATGATGCATTCTAAGGTACATAATTCAAGTCTGCATTTTCATAGCATGAGAAGATCATGAAATTGTTCATATAAACCCATTAAGAACATAATAAATTGCAACATTCATTATATGATTCATAGCCTATCAATTTCATAGGAAAATAATATTAAAATACAAGAATATTCACATTCATGTAATAATTTCTGTAAGTCGTCCCTCGTATTTCTATTTTATAATAACATGGTATTTTTATTGTTCTCAAATCTATAGAATGAGATAAGAAATGGAAAGTGAATCCCCTTTATATATCTTAGTCTAATTTCTCTTAACTCTTCTTCCTTCTTAATGATTTCTTCTTTTACTTCCCTTCAAAGCTCCAATGCCTCTTTTCTCTCTCCTCACCTTCCTCGTCCTTCTCCAACAGCTTCTTGAGGCGCACTGACGAGGGACCAAATGAGCGAAAGGTGGTTGATTCCAATGTTGTCAGAACCGAACCGGACGTCGACCCGGAGGAGCCTCCGGGTTAGGTTTAACCGGTTGAACCGATTAAACCGGATGGTCGAACCGGATACTATTAAAAAATATTAAATTAAAATATAATTTATTATTTAAATAAAAGAGTCATAAATAAATGATTAAATATGAACAAAAATTAAATTTATTTTCAAAAGTTATGATTAATTAACATTTTATTTGATACAAAAATTATTAATAAATATATATCTTAAATAATTATTTATTAAAACACAAATATCAAGTAAAGAATTCTTTTATATTTAAAAAGAAAACGAAAAAGAAATAAAATTTGATTTAAAATGCTTTTAACTATAGTTTATTCATGGCCCATTAATCTCCAAAGTCCACTCTCTCTTTTCAACCCAATTTTTTTTTTCTTTTTTTTTTTGCTTGAACCGTCCAGTTCATTGAAAATGGTCGGTTCAAACGGTTCGACCACTATTTTTCCGATTCTTGACCGATTTTGACCGGTCCAACTCCTTATCCGGTTTTTGCATCGAACCAGGACCGGACTAGGCTCCGATCGACGGTCGAACCGGTCGAACCGGCCGGTCCGGTCCGGTTCTGACAACACTGGTTGATTCACTCTTTTTATACTTAAGGCATCACTCACTTAAGTAAAGTTTTGAGTCATTTTAGCTAATGGGCTTTTAATTCAAAACGGAGGTTTACATAATATATTTAAGTTAAAATATTAGGCCGGCGGTACAGCAACGGAATCATGCCTTTGCGGCAAAAGGCTCGTGCAATGATATGTAACCTCTTATCCTTTTCTTTTTTTCCCTCTAATTTCCTGCTCGCTGCGTTTTTGCCATAAATGCATCATTTAGTTGGGAAAATGGTTGTTGCCTTACAGTCTAATGAGCTGCATGCACAAGTTACATAATCTACTTTGTTATGCATCCATCTTCTGTTTCTGTAAGGACAGAGAGCTGATAGGACAATGAGAAGAGATATTCCATGAGTGAGCCGGCCCTCTATTCCTGTTACAAAGAAATTTAAGTACTTGGTTGAGTAAAGAGGGCATCCATTAATCACTAGCAAATAGATTAAACATGCACACTGCTCAGCTACTGCATTTCCCAGCTGCATGCATTCTGAAACCAATGCAGAGCAATATCTTCTTTGTAATGAGCCATTGATGCTTATTTCATGACCAAAATGGCGATCATAGTTATGATTAATTTGTTATACATGTGTCCCTAGACATCAATTTGTTGTTGTCACAGGACCAGCCAAAAGTGGACGGTTCATATTCTTCGTATCATAGTTAGTGTTAACATGTGAGTGGATGGTTAATGTTCTGTTCACCGTGAAGCATAAACACGCCATAATTGAATGTTCGATTAGGATTCTTCTGCTTAGTTTGGGAGGAGATCAAACTTTGAGAAAAGAAAGCTGAGTTGCTGTCCTTCAAAGACTTTTTTTTTCGATCTAGACCCACCGGTGTCCAGGGTTATTAGCACCCGACTAATCTGGTGTTCGAACGGGAGCGGCGGAGTGCCAACCAACTTGATTATAGTTTGCTTTTAGCAAAGCAGATAAAATCAGCTTTCAACCATAGAAAAATTTGTGGGCCAAAGCAGTATAAACCAAGTATCACCTGGTGGAAAGCAACAGCACTCCCAAAGTCGACTCGTGGAGCTCCACATTATTCAATTCGTATGTGGCCTCCACATGATTGTTTTTTCTCATCAAGTATACTATTTATGACATTCATTTTCGAACCTGAGTTCTGAGTGATTAAAACAGAATTCGAATTGGTGCTTCTCGTTGTAGGGGAGGGAGAGAGAGAGGGAGAGTTCAGAAAAGTTTACAAACAGATGAAGTTGGATATTTATGGCATGGAAGTTGGGAGAGCAGATCTCAGAAAGGTGTGAGAAGAAGGTGCATCTCCCAACTGTGAAGCACATATTTGGAATTGGACATGAATGTCAAACCATGCATTAGCCTTCATGGCCCAAATGTCCTCTGTCTTCTGTTTTTTTTAACCACTACCTTGCATGATCCTGCAAAGAGAAATGCAGCGACATAAAGCAATAACAAAAAGAGGCAAGAGTTGCAGCAACTAGAGAGTCTAACCCTTTTCTAGTTCATAGAGTGCACCTTTCGTGTTAGCATTTTATCCTTTTATTCTGTTCTTTTAAAAAACGAGTATCCTGATCAATCGAAAGAGACATTTTTACTCAAAATTGAAGAAATACTGTACACTGTTATACATTGATGTACTCGAATGGAAGATGGCTCTAATAACATCCCGGGTTGCAATGGGAAGCCTACATTTACATACTTCCTATCACTAAATTAAAAAAAAGAAGGAACTTACAACCCACCTGCACTTTCTATCCGGGAGTCCAAAGAAGCTCGCTATTCTAGCCTGTTCGACATATGAAATCAATCCCGCCGTATCCTATGAACACTCACAGTTAAAAACAGTACTACTGAAACACCCATTCTTGGGAGCAATTTTTCGGACGCCCGTGTTGTGATGCCTCAAGTTGAGAGACGACAAGAGCACCCTGTCCATCATGTTTATTTTAGGTGCCTCGAGGATTGCCTTCGGAGGAGATAAAGCCCATTGCATCGCCCAGATTGCAAGAGGTCGCATGTAAATCAAAGACCGGTAATGTCCATCAGTTGTCCATCCTTCAGGAGTCTGAAACCAGTACCTGCATGGCCAAAGAAGTCGAGCATCAAAATACAACAAGGTTCAAGTGATATTTACAGAGTAAACATACTCAGCTAAGATAATTTCAGAGCTAAATCTGGCCATGTACAACTAATAACAAACATAGTGTCTAACAATCACATATTGCAAGAAAGCAGATACAAGATTCTTACCCAAATCCTTCTTCTGACCAGCCAGCAGTGAAGATGCCCTCTGCAGTAGTAAAAGCCTGATGCTCCATTCCATGCAGCAGCATTGTTGCGGCCAAACCATACGTCACACCAGTCCATATTTCACGTGACTGCATGCAACATTCATCAACCTTTCCATTGGGGTTCATCCCATTGACTGCACCCATACGACCTCCTCCTACCTTCATCACGTTGAATTCAAAAATTTTCTGAAGGGTATGTCTGATTTTAACCTCATCAAACAGTGGGGGCAATCCTGAGGAAGCAGCATACCACTGTCCTGCCAGTTGATCTGCTTGTATAGATTGACTATTGCTACTATTTCCACTATCATAATTAAAATATGACCCATTCCATAATTTAGCTTCAAAAACATGCTTTGCTTTCAAAAATTTAATCTTAATTTTTTCCTCAAAAGCACGATCCCCAAGACGATGCGCCATTGCTGCTGCAGCTTGAAGTGCAGAGAGCCACAGACAACCACAGTAAGCACTGATGCCATGAACTGTCCAGGCATCATATGTCTGATCAGGGAATCCATCATTCTCAATAAGGCCATCACCATCGCGATCAAATTGTTCCATGTAATCAATCGCAGCACAAACAGCCGGCCACACATCCCTCCCAAAGGACATGTCACCAGTTGCAGCAAAATCCCTGTACACCTGGAGTACAAACTTTGGATTGAGATCCTTCCATCTACTGGTATCATGTATATTATATGCATTCATTTCATGCCATGGATCATGTGTTCCTAAATCATGAGGAACAGCACCTTTGACTTTACGGATACCCCATGTACCATCAGCTAGATATTTAACTTTTCTTCTATCCTCATGCAGAACTGACGTAGCAAAATCACGTTGGATGCTTAGCTCTATTTTCGGGAATAGGTCCAAAAGAGCGAATGAAGCATAAAAATGCACATCATATGTACACCACATTATGTACTCAACCCCTTCAAGGTATAAAAACCTCCCAACATTTTCAGGCTCACGCTCTTGATGGAAAATACAACCAGCCTGTACGCAGTCCCGGTTGCAGTCCCCAACAGCAAAATCTGTTGTTGATGGTGATCGTGAGATAATTTGCTCGTTTCCATTGCTAAACTCGCTGTCTAAAGCAGTCTGCTCCACTACAAAATTAACATGTCTCTCCTTTAGAACAGATTTCTGATCCTTAGATGGCTTTGTGGATTTGCGGTGAGTGGAACCAGGGCTTGGCTTGGCCTCAATTATTGGAGGTTCTCCATCTGCATTGGAAAGGAGTCAAAACTGAGATAACTTTAGCTCGAAGATACAAAAAGGTTATAATGGTAGAACCCCAGGTAAATAGTGATAACCCCTGAAAACTGTATCTTCCCATCACAAGGGTGAAAGACCAGAAAAAAAAAATCATGAATTTGGTGATTCATGGAACACCTTTTGCCAAAGTTCTAGATTTATGACCTCTAGAGCATTGAATATCCTAAAACAATGCAAATATTTTCAAAATGAAACCCATATCTTGGATAATCGAAGTGGAAAATGACTACGTATCAATAAGAGCTTACAAAATAATTTGGCAGAATAATGCGGAGGTTCAAGAAACATAAATACTTCCCCCAAGAAAAGAAACAAAAATACCTGTCCAAACAGTCCCTCCAGCAACCAGAAAGTAAAGCTCATTAAAAAGTGTGAATTTATACCTGCAATAATAAACCATCATTTAGAAAGATATAGTTTCCAACTTGAGGTACACAGTGAAGGCATAATAAGCAACCAATAAAAGCACTATCATTTTTTTATCTAAAAAAATCTCTCAATTCATGTCACAGTTTATCAAATACCAGAATTTGATGTTGCGCTAAGATGTCTTATGGACAATCTTCCTAGCCAAATTATGCAGGAGGTCAACATAATACAATGCATAAGTTATATTGTAAACAATCTAAACAGAAAAGCAGAGCAAGCTTCAGAAATAGGTATTACATCTTACCATTCTGGAAGGTTTTCATCCTTGAGAAGAGGATTTTGCCATTTCTCAATCTCTTCCTCCCACCATTTATACCCTGACAATTAAAAAATATAAACCCAAAAGCCAAAGAACAAAACTGACATGCATACATTTCTAAGTGCAGTAACCAAATTTAAGCAGTGATGCAGTATTAATAAGAAAGTTATGGCAAAACAGTAAACCAAGCTTTCAAAAGATTATGGGAAGATGAGAGAACTACTGTGATAATTACATACTCATTAATGCATCATGCACCAAATTTATTGCCGATCTTTCTGAAGTACCATAAAATTTTGTATATCTCCTGTAAGAGAAAAGAAAGATATTATTAAATAAATACGAGAAGGAAGATATATACATATTTCTATTTCAATATATCCAGATTGTTTGATGTTGTAGATAATATTTGGTCATTTTTTCTTTTAGAATGAATAGTTAGTTATGTTGACTTATTATGAAACATAATATCACTCTCATGCTTGTTCAGAGAAGAATCAGATGGGGCATGCATACGCACTTTTAAAGTCTAACTTAAATATGCCCCCAAAATACATCAATTAGTTGAAATGTGAAACCATATTTTAAAGAGTATGGCAATCAGCAGTTCACCCAATATTCATCAATGTTACTGCTTACTAGTTGAATCCACCTGCAAGTAATATAAAACATTTGCCATGGAAACCATAAATTATAGAAGGTCTGTAGCAAAAAAAATTACAGAAGATCATGAAGTCCAACTGCCCAAGAAAATAACAGTTAAATTGGAATTTGATTATAAAAAAAACATAGTATACTCATTGTAATGATGTTTATTAACTGTGTAGTAACAATTATCCACAGCTTGTTTGTATTGCACATAGTGCAATCTCTTTACCCAAGTAAATATCACAGTTGATGTAGTTTTTATGCATAGTTAAATTGTGCCAAATGAGCAACTTAGTCATGCAGGACAGGAAAAGGTGAAGGGTAGGAAAATGAAAACAAATATGAAAATTATGATAGTGGAAACCTAAATTACCTGTGATATGTACAGCCCTTCTGGAACTTGACTTTAGGGGATGACCACGCCAAAGCAAATACAACAGTGCATCTACCATGTGGTTCCACCCATGTAGAGGCTGAAACTGCTGCACAGATTGTATCCCCTATAGAAGATGGCATACCAGGGCCAGCATCAAAATTTTCCCTTTCAAATTGCCCATCCTTAAAGTGAAATATTCCCCAACCATTGGTCAATAGCTTCGCATTAAATAGCTTAACAGAAATCTCATACCAAACTTAAATATAAGAGCCACAGCAAATAAGATGGCAGACTAACTAACAAGTGCACAAAATATCAACAATGCAGAAAAGTTACCTGCAACATTTTATTCCACATATCACGAGCTGAAACAGATTCCTCGTCAGAAAGCCCAAATGTTGGCAAAACTGTGACGTTTACATTCTGGGTTTCACATGCAGCAATAGCAAAAGTTACAGGAGGATTGTCCTTCGCGGTCCTGGATAATATATAAATAATATTAGATGGACAATATCTCAGGAAACTGCCCCTACAATCAACCACACAAGAAAAACAGATAACACAGGCGGAATATCCTTGAATTTTGAGATGCATAAGCCACTGGATTCAAAAGATGAACAAAACCCTCTTATATGATGATTTAAATAAGTAGAATGGGGATGGAAGTCCGATGACGACAAACATCTTTTTCTTTAAAGGGCTAACCACAAACATCTTAGGGACATATTCTATCAAAATTGTAAACAGAGTAAACAACTCTCAAATAAATAAGGATAAGTAACTTGCTTGTGATGTAGAAGCACGCCAGAAACTCCATCTTCTCCTCTACATACAAAAAGAGAGAAAAACTCATGTCATCTTAAGAAAGAATAGAAATTAGATAAAATGAATATCTTCCATTGTGTAACACCAACATGAATGGTTCATTGATGTGGCCACCACTCTGATGAGATACTCCTCCAATAGAATTCTGCCACAAGAAAATATATGATAATCACTGTGGCAGCAGTGAGTTTACAGATAAGTATAAAGTTATGAAATCGACACTTACTGCCCAGGTCATCAGCAAGCTGACTTTTGCTCTCTCTCTTCCAGTATTAACTAGCTATAATAGAGAAAAAAATAAAAGAAATAAGAGACGCTGGTAATTGTCCTAAAATGAATTTATTGACCTGATAGTTCAAGTTATTCAACATTTTAGCTTATATCTGATAATGATGGAAATAAAAATGCTACTGAAATAACAAAAGATTTAATTCAGTGTCTCAAAACCAAGACAAGATTGGAACAGCAGATAAAATTCCAAACCCAACACAATTTTTTTACTTTCATGAAAATAGAACATTTAATTCTTGAAGTATATCTAAGATTTAGGTGTTTTATGACTTTTCACTTTGAGATATTATTTAAAACTTAAAATATATTTAAGATTTTAATATATATATATATATATGTGTGTGCGCGCGTGTGTGCATATATATACATATATATATATATTATATATATATATATATATACATATATATATATGTATATATATATATATATGTCCTGGTTCATTTACAAGTTTTTGGGCTTGAACAAAAACTTCATGTTTTTAGTTTTACAATCACATGTATACATATACATATATATGTATGTATATATCCTGGTTCATTTACGTTTTTTTGGGCTAGAACAAAAACTTCATGTTTTTAGTTTTACAATCACATGAATTTGGAAAAAACTAAATAACATAATTCAATGAAGTAAATAGATTGGTGATATCTAACTGTATGAGATAAAAAATACGAACAGTGTAGACAAAAACAGATGTTGGAAGACTGCTTTCACGATAATCATGAGGTATAAATGGTGATATTTGGCGACATGAGATCTTGAGATCAGGGTCTGGTTCACCTGAAGCAAAGGAAAAAAACACCAAAAGAATTACGATTACTTTACAGATTTGACAAATAAGATATGGATTATTTCAATTGAGAAAACAACAAATAGAGCTGCTATCCTGAACCATAGTATCTACTAGTTATCCCAGGTATCCACTGTTAAACCCATGGTTTCCAAAAACCATAAGCATTATAGTTTTTTTTTTGAGAGATAAGCATTATAGTTTTAATTACAATCTGCTGTGTAACTGTGATAAATATAGTACCATCATACACAGTCCACGCCCTAGGAAATAAAGCATGATATGTTGAATGTTGCCCACTCAAGTTCCAGTCCCATGATGATATGCCCTCATCACCGAATTTCCTGAAGTCAATGGTATTGCGGCATGTTATTATTTGTCAAGAAAGGCATATGATCAAAAGATATTTTTTGCATTTAATAAATAAAAGAAAGACTTAAGAGACAAAAAAAATATTTAACAGATGGACAAGATGGAAGTAGGCACATGACAAAATGAGAAAAAAACTAAATTTATTAAAAGTCGTAGACATTCTTCAAGACTTCTGAATTGCAGAATTTGTCTTGGTCATAAAAGTTCAAGAATAGTTCACAAGTGCGAGAGAGTAAATGATCTAAACATCATCCATCACTGGTTTGAACATAAAAGAGACATGTTGCCAAACTGGATAATCCTTCAAGCGATATGACTATATCAGGATCTGTCGATAAGAAACCTTATATGGGCACCTAATCAGACAAATCATAATTATTTTATGTGCAAATACATTTTCCATAGAGAACAGGCAAATGAATAGACACCATTGTTTCCTTCAGTGAAAGATTATCTTACAGTATTTCAATCTTTAATGGTTATGAAGTTCAACAAGTCATAGAAAGTGAATATCCTATCCATGATTGGCAAATCTTTATAGCAAGATAATTTTTCTAGCAAGAAATTTTGTTTCTTTCATAGGAAACAGATTTCAAATAAGAGTAACAAAACAAGGCAACACTCAACATCTTACTTTATCCCTTCATGGTGACCAGGGGATAAAACTGATGAATATTTCTTGCTTCCTCCATCTCGAGAGATAAATATCTGCACATTTACCCATGTAACTAAAGATTAATAAGAAATTTCAAACTCCCCGAGTTAGTGATTGAGATCTACTAAGTTAAAAATGCTCCTAAACCTTAAATAAATTATCCACTTAAATCTAAACTAAATTATTCACTTAAAAGGAAAATAAACTAAATCAGAATTTTATTCATCCAAGCATTAGTTCTAATACAACTACATGGGGGTTTACATAAATTCTAAACACACAAATAATTATAATATGGAAAGCTAATATAGGGAAACTAATTAAAAGGAAATAAAGTAGTGGGCTATGCTAAATGCCCATAATTAAAGACTGATAACCATAGGCAAAAGGCCCACAACTCTATTTCTACATCAATTAGTTTGTAAATCATCTAAATTCCATAACTAAGACTCAAGAGAGAAACACTAAGCATCTCAAAATTGCAATAAATTATAATAAAAGAAAAAGTGTGATGAAGAATACGAGACGTACAGAAAATTGATTTGCCATCACTGGTGATGTTTCGCATGAACCAGGAATAATTTGCCATTGTTTAAACTCTCCTCTAAAGCCCCTTGATATACTGCCACTTCTGAAAAGGGAGTTAAATCAGCATGATCAACATGAAACTTAAAAGCATCAAGTACGATAACTACGTACCCCATCCCTCCCAGAGGAACCCCTTGAGATGCTGAAGGTCTGCATTTTTCTCGTGTAAAGGGATCGATAGGCGCTTTCTGGAAAAACACACGGTTTTTTTAAAAGGAGGAAAAACACATAGTTAAGCTCTAGATATAACGCATGCTTATATTAGATGAACTTACCCACATAGAATAGAATGAAAATTATAATGAAATATCTAAGAGATTTAATTACCCTTCCATGAGAAGCTTCTTCTCTAACATATGACCAAAGACGAACACCAAGGGTCATCTAAATCACAAAATAAGTAAACTATGTGAGCACTTATCCGAATGAATTATTGCTATACAACATGTGCATTGACTAACATCAAAGGCACTCTTACCATTTTAAGCGCCTCCATGAATGTTACACTAAATTCTTTTAGTAGATTAGCATGACTACTCAGCCTCCTTCTCCAAGCCAATTCTGGTGGTGCAGCACCATCAAAGTTCAGCTACAGAGAAATTGAACACCAAATTAATGAGAGCACATCGAATTTTAACAACGAAAGTTGAAAGTAAGTCCCACCCGAAAGCAAATTCCATTGAACAGGGTCAATTACTATAAACTACATACAAATGCATGTAGATTCAGGAGATCCAACTACTTAAAGTGAATTTATAGCTTCCTACTCATAACAAAAACCTTTGCCAGAAACACAAACATCAGTTCGTTTATCAAAAGAAGATTTGAATTCAAATGCGCCGTATTTATTCTGCTTGAATGATAAAGTCCATGACTTCCCGAAAGAAACATAGATAACTTCAAATATTCTACCCTTGTAATATTGTAAAAGTTCCACTTTTGCGAACCACGCAAAATGGAAGCAAATTTATCAACGGGCAACCGAGCAGGGATGCCCACAATCCAATGGAACAAGCATAGTACTCACCAACTGGAGCGTGTGTTTGCTGACATACTCATCCGCCGGCCACGACTTCTTCCTACAGTGGAAGAGGCTTCCGCTCACCATTATCGCTGCTATCAGGGCCCCCGAAAGAAGCAAAGGCAGAAGAATCTTTCCCACAATCCCAATCCAAAGATATCAAAATAACTTATCAAAAGAAAAACTTCGAAATCGAAACTCCAACGTCAAGAACAAAGCAATTGCACACTACATGCGAAAAAAGAAACCCTTCCAATCTACGCATCCCGAGCATAAAAAAGCACTCTTCTTTTCAAATTTTATCAAATCAGCTCTCTCAGCTCTGTGATCTCGAGCCAACAGAATGCTTCCAGAAATGCCGAAAAAAAACTCTCCTTTATCAATGCAAAGGGGATCAAAGTTGCGCCAAAATTTTCCCAATTCAATCGAAACAATGCCGTGCCATCTCCGTGGGGGAAGTCGGAAAAGGTTGAAACTTTCCAACCACGAGGGGGTATGAACACTAAATCCACAGCACGGAGTCGACGAAAGCGACGCCATGAGAGACCGCCATCGTGTGCGCCTTCTTTTTCTTCTTTCGTGGATGGAAAAGAAAGGCCGATGGGGGGCGACGGCGATACATCCGGCGCCTTTATATCTCGTTCTCCGACGCTTTTGGTAACGGTTTACGTTGGCGTTACGTGTGAGTAACGGTTTCACTTTGCGTGACGCGGCGACGGAAACGGGTCAACCACGTGCCGGAATGACGTGGGGGTATTGGGGACCTGAGGTGCACTCTGATTGGCTGGTCCTCTTGGGTGGGACCAGGAAGGTTTAAATGACAGCTGTCCAGCATCCAAGGGACCATGATTACGTCATTGAGGATAATTATGATGAAATTATTTTAAATATGGATATCTTTCTCAATGTCAAGTTAATTAGATAAGTTTAAAAAATTAATTAAGTTTAACCAAAAAATTCATAAAGGATAATTGTACATGCATTATCCATTTTGCTACTGTTAAATATGTTGTTAATTTCACCTTTTAGTAAAAAATCTTATCAATATATTCAACATCAATGATTAATTATAAATAATGACAATTAAATTTTAAGTGTAACACCTTCAATTTATTCAAATAATTATTCGTTTTAGACTTATGATCTGCACGAATTTAAAATGCATCTTTGATAGTATTGACACAGTGACTTTTTTTTTACCTCTCAGATATCGTTCGTTTTGAATTTTAGAGGTGACCCCTATGAAGATTCTTTAATCCATATGGCACTTAGTTTTTTACGATTTTCTTTCGACGCATTTTAAATAATAAAAAGAATGATTACTTATAAGTTCATGATAACTTACGTATTTTGATAATATAAAATTAACTTTTGTTTTTTATCATTTTGGGTCCTCACATTAGGTATAATTAATTACATGTAACATATAGCTGAAAAAAAAAATGCAGGCTTCCATATGCATCGTTTGTGCTTATAATAACGGAGCATCTTAACATAAGGGGGATATCGGCAATTAAAATGTATAAAAAAGTTATTATCAATTTTATTATAAAAAACTGTAGCTACATTATTTTATCAATAACTACTTATATTTCTAAATATTTTTTGTATTTAGAAAATATTTTTTATCAGTTAAATTAAACATAAACCTTTATATCATATTAACTAATCATTTCTATTAATGAATATATGTGTGATACATAATCAATACATCAAATCCAACAATAACAAATCATAAATTAATTAAATTTGATTGACATATTTGAGTAGTAGAGATCGGTCCTGTATTGAGAGATAAAAAAACTGTTATTCTTTAGTTCGAGCTTTAGAGTCATCAATTTGATCTGAAAAAAATTATTTTATTTTTTTTATTTTGATTTTGAATTAGTTCAAGTATTATTAATCTTGAATATCGGACACTTAAACAGATATAAAAAAATAAATCATAAATTATTATGTACACTCGTTCCTCTATTAGTTGCCTCAATAAAATTATGTAAAAGGAGAATAAAAATTAACATATGTGAGAATTTGTTATTAAAATTACAAAGAAAAATGGCGGCAACGCTTAAAGTGTGTTGGCATTTGGAGCATTTGTATGTCACTTTTTGCCTTTTGTCAGCAATTACATCCACAAGTTGCAAAATTATAAACACGTCTACTTCATGGCACAACGGATCATGACGATGGCCATTCAAAATTTGATAAAAAAAAAAGGATGGGTAAATTTTTTGGGACCTTGCATTAAAAAAATGTAGTTGAGCAGAACGTGACGCCAAGTCTCTCTTGAAAAGTTGTCAAACCAATTGCTACTTTATAATAAGTGATTAACGAGCGGATCATACATTATTATTTTGATATTATATCATACATTATTATTTTGATATTGTATCACAAATATTTTTAATCACATATATAAATAGTACAATTCTTTATATAATTAGTTTTGATAAAAGATCACAATCATACTTTTAAAATTTAATGACTAAGATTATATTTGACATGATGTCAATAAAATGATGTATGACACACTCTTTTTTCCTTTATACTAATAATAATAATAATAATAATAATAATAATAATAGAGAAATAAATCACACAATCATGGAAATCGGAACAAGCGCTAAAAGACATGAAGGCGATTGTTCAATGCATGCTTGTTGGCAATGGAGATGGGACACTTAGAAGTTCCAATCGCATGGCCTCACCCAATCACCATTCACATTCTCCTTCTCAAGCAACACTTTTCTTTCTCAAAATAAATCTTCATAAGTATAAATTTCGTATGTACAAAATTAAATTAGGAATAAAGAAACACGAAAACTCTGAATCAAATTTAAAAAAAAACGTACGAATAATATATAAATGGACAAAAAATAATAACTTATTTACTTAAATAGGTAATTATGATATTAAATTTACGATAACCGTTAAATTTTCTCTTTTATTTTTTATATTTATTATAAAATTAATATTATATTATTGAGAAAGATAAGTATATGACGAGATCATGAGGATGCATTAAGTGATAATTTTGGATCACATGAATATGTATTCTAATTTTAATCACAGTAAAAATTTCTTCTTATGTCATTTTTTAATAGGAAACAATGGAGTGCCATGTATCACTTTATTAATATTGTGTCAAATATAATATTACTTATCAAATTTTAAATTTATATATTATTTATATAAAAGTTTATCTTATTTATAGAGGGCAAGGAGTGTGCATGCTGTAATTTAAAGTAGTCTACTCCCCCTCACATTTTATATAGACATGTTAGTGCGGACCTATTAGTGAAAATTTATATTAACATGTTTGTACTTAAATGTGAGTACAGATGAATCGCGCTGTAATATAAAACGATGCACATATATTTTACTCATATTTATATATACATAATTTATATATAATAGTTTTAATAGTAGATTAAAATTAAAGATAAAAATAATGCACTTACTAAATCCCATTTAATATTAAGAGTGATTGAAGATGCATTAGAAACTTAAACTTTGATAGTGATTTGATGATCACACTTGCAAGAAATGGAGATCAAATCATTATTATCCCTAAGTTGCGGACTTAGTTATAGATAATACTTTAAATAAAAAAAATGTTTAAAGAAGAAGACGCTATGAAATCATTATCATTTAAACAAGTGAATAGTTCGTAAAATGACATCTTTAGATGTTTTGTGGCCGTATATTCGAGGTTTGTTTGGTCCAACAATTGAGATGGTCAAATGACTCCCCTAAAAGCATGTGGTCCTGAAGCCAAAACGGATTAAGTTCATGTCTGTGTTGTAAATTAATACATGTTGAATTTAGGATTCCAAGAATATTTTGAATGATCACAAATTTGTAAGTGAACTCAGCCTATACTGATGAACTTGTTGAGCTGATTTCTGTAACAGGATACATTCAAGTTCAGAGTAGCGGTCGACCTGAGCTGAAGGAATGGACGACCAGTGCACACATAATTTATATCAGAAGAACTCAATGTGTGCAGTGGGCGTCCTAAGCATATGAAGCGGTCAACCAGCATCAGAGAGAGAGAACATGTGATGTGAAGGAGGAGAGCATAAACGGTCGACCAAAGAAGTAAAGAGGGCGACCGTAAATGGAGTGCACATGAAGAGAGGGATCAGAGGTTGACCGATCGATCAGATATGAGGAGGTGGATGACCGGGGTAAAAGGCTGAAATAAGGAGGTCGTTCGATGATTGATGAATGTGCGACCCCAACAAAACAACTCCAAATACAAAGTTGGGGAGCGGTCGTCCGGAGGGCTCAGGATGGAGACAGTGGACGACCGGAGTACTGCCAGGCTGAAGAGTGGACGTCCAGAGGGCTCA
>LTAE01000110.1:86610-98425 GCA_001647135.1 Pontederia paniculata | reverse complement strand
TATATATATATATATATATCATGCACTTTTATTCGTTGATATCCTCCTCTCCCTTGCATGCAGCACGACTTAAAGTAGGCTTAAAAAGTAGATGCAGAAAAAAGATGAGACAACTTTTAGGCAAGAAATTAAATAAATATATAGTAACGGTGTTATAAAGAATACATATATAATAAAATGGTATTGTTCAAATTAATCTTTCGTATCCAAAAATAAGTTTAATAATAATTCACCACTAATGAGTCAACTAAAATTGCAGTCACATGGTTAACTCGGAAATCTATCATCTTTAACGAGGTCCTTGTCGCTAGGCTTAAGAAGCTGAGAAGAACAGATATCTTGTACGGTTGTACCTGTAGCTGAGATAATATTTCTTTCCTGTGTAGCATGAAAAGGTTCGGATCAGGGCTGAGACTGTAATCAAATTCTGAAAGATCATTTGGGAGATCTTTCACACACCTGCATATTTTTAACAAGTCACAGATGAATTGAAAATAATTATTGTTGAACTCCTTGCACTAAGAACATGTTTTCTGGTAACAAATCTGAGATCTTATTCCAGCATCTTTTTATGAGTAGAGTCATTATCAAATGGTAATATAATGAAAACTAGAACTGTTGATGCAATTGCTGTTTAGGTGAACAATTCAATTTTGAGTTCCAAGTATCAAGTTAATTTAAGCTTCTTTAACAGGACGGACCAAGTGCCTAATGAATTTCCTAGATGATACAGAGGAAAAAGTGACTCTAATTGCAGGTTTCTGCTAATTACAAGTTCTAAACATGTGATGCAAACTTCACTTCCGAAATATATTACAGGTTAAAACTTACATCTTTCAACATTTCCCCTGATAATTCAAGCAACCCAAAGTTCATATGAAAGTGAAACACACCAAAAAACTTCATACGGGAGTAGTTCATATAGTAAAAATAAATGAAGTTTCATAGGCAAAGATGAGTAGTATACCAGACTGTGTGACCTGTTATAGAGAAGCATTATTTTTTACACTAAAAACCATCAGGTGAACAATCCTAGTCTAATGATAATGCATCCACATTGCCAAGCACAATCTCATCTCTAAACTGTCACAATGATGTGGTTTCCTTTTTACTAACCTACAAAGGGAAGACATACACAGTGCAAAATCAAAATTAAATTCATGAAATCGTTTTAGTCAGTTACTCATTATTTTCTTGAACATTTCTTCAGTATGTTCAACTATAAACCAGGTATGTCCGCCCATGTCCACTATCGGACTCGACTCAAGAGTCTAATTGATGATACAACTGGAAAAGAAAACAAAATCTGCATAATTAAAAGAAAGATCGTAGTTAGTATCTATGTGAAGGTTAAAAGTGACCAGCAAAATTGAGGATGTGATTTCATAAAAGGAGTAAGATCTCAGCTTTCGATCAACTGAAGGAAAGGAACTATAACAACAACAATCTCTCTAGAAAAAATGACAACAACAATAATTTTTATGCCAAAATACAGACTCTGATTGTTTCTAGTTCAAACGTTAAAGTGAACAAGACTAGAGTTTTTTCAAACTCTCATTGGGCATTTCTTTTGAGAATGCCCCAACAAATGACAACGGCCACACTGAACTACACGTTTGGGACGTTTTAAACTCTCTATGCGAAGAACCTTCTTTTTGGGACGACCTGGTGGACGGCGGATCTTTGGTGGGCGTATGATAATATCTGATTTGTTACCTCCGCTTTCTGCTGCGCCTGCAGATTCATTCCAAAAATTTCTTTCAGGAATTGGATAGATTGTTTGCGAATAGGCCTCACAGAATTTTCTGACGCTGAAGCATTCATGAGCATAGAGGCGAACATCTTCACCACAAGACATTAGTGCTGCAGCTGCATGTGCACATGGCACACCATATATTTGCCAACGACGACATGAGCAACAACGAGATTGTATATCTACTATGTTTGTTCGTTCAGTTGATACAATTTCAAATTCCACTTTGTTAGCACGGAGAACTTGATAACAATGTGCATCAGCCATAGCTTCCTGAATCAACTTCTCAGCAGAGGGCACAAGAATGGTTGGCAATGACAAACCCATGATGTGACGCTCATTAAACCAGTCTGTAAGTTGGTGTTGAATGTGTTCCATCATTTGTACTATAGGAAGCTCATGACCATCAAGGGCCCAACCGTATAGCACTTCAGTGATCCCCAAGGTGAAGTGGCCATATCGAACACCCTCAAAATAAGCAACTGCCCAAAAGTGAGGCGGAAAGCGCTGGAACCAGGGCATAACATCCTGAACTTCCATCATTTCAGCTACTTTGGACTCAAATTCAGCAATTGTCAGAGTGTAGACAGCATTCCAAAAGAGATTAACTAACTTTGCATTTTTAAATTCATCACGGAAGCTCTCACTCACATGGCGAAGGCAAAATCCATGAAAAGCAGTTGGGAAATGGGTTTCAACTGCATCCACAATGCCCTTTTGCCTGTCAGACAACATTGTCAATACAGGCATCTTTTCTGTGCTAACTCCAATCAGTTTCCTTAGTTCTGATAGGAACCACATCCAATTGTCATCACTTTCTGCATCCACAATTGCAAAAGCCAACGGAAAAAGCCTATCATCAGCATCAACAGCTGAAGCACAAAGCAAGGTCCCTAGATATTTTCCCTTAAGATGTGCCCTGTCAATTTCCAGCAGTGGTCTGCAGGCGTGCAGAAAACCATATATTGATGCATGATAAGAAACAAAAAGTCGATGGAAACAATTCTCTTGTCCTGTAGCATAAACTAATGCCATACTCCCAGGATTTGTTTTCCGTATTTGCTCACAATATGCTGGAAGAAGGCGGTACCCATCTTCCAGTGTTCCATGAACAGCAGCCATACTCCGTTCTTTCCCACGCCATGCTTGCATATAAGAGACAGCAACCCCATGCTCCTCCCGAATATCCTGCAATATCTCCTTCGGCTTGTACTGTGGATTAGCTCTCAGCCGAGCCTCCACTGATCTCGCCACCCAACCAACAGTGGCTTGCTGATGATGATGATCAAGAACTCCTTCACATGTGTGCTCATCATGCAAGGTCCTGATTGAGAATGTGGACACGCTAGGACGTTTAGCAACATGGACCCTCCATGGGCATCCTTCCTTGGCACACTTGGCTATAAACCGACTGCGGTCAGACTTAACTATCCGGAGTTCAAAATGGAGGGCTATCGCGATATCCTTCAACGTTCTTCTGCAGGTTTCTACATCAGGGAACTCTTGGCCAATGACCAAAGCATGATCTGCAACAATCAGACTTTGTTCCTGATGCTCGAATGGGACTATATCCATGTAACACTAGCTATTGCTTATGGTCTTCCAATCATCCAACCAAAGTTGCAGATTTGAGAGAATGTACGAGACCCGCAGAGTAACCGTAGTGCCCAGCTGCTTCTGACGCACCAACCAACTGCTTAAAAGAGCACAACCAGACTCAATGTTACTTCACATGCAACAATCATCATATCCAGTCATACTAACAAGCAAGCTGATCTCAAATAGCTTAAAATTAAAAAAAAACAAATAAATCGATCGCCAACAAGAAAAAAATTTGGATTCTCCCGCAACAAAGTGGAAAACTGTATTCATCAAAGAGCGAAATGTGTGATCTTTTATCTCTCTAGTGAAATTAACAACCAATCAGACGAATAAAAGAACACATGCTACGTTCAATCTGCGGAAACATAACGTAATTCAAATAAAAAAAAAGTTTACAAAATGTCTGTTTTCAAACATCACCAAATTCTTCAACATTTCTAGGGATTCAGATGGTAGTCTCATGTGAAGATCCCGTGCCCTAACTCTCGAGCAAACAATCACAAAACTACGACCACAAATCGAAAACCCTAGAAACAGGCGTACCGATCGAAATGGGAAGCCCCCCGATCGAAGCAAGAGGCCAAATCTTCCAAACACTTTCCGTCCGACTAGGGCTTCGTCGCCGCCGTCGGCGACGGCGGATCGAACGGCGCGGTCGACGACGGTGTCGAAAAGGGGGAAGCGGGTGGCGTGGCGGAGGACGAGGCGTCAGCTGTCGGGCGCGTTGCGAAGGTGGTTTACGAAATTACCCCTTAAAGGCCTTTATATTAACTTGCTGCCCCTTCGTTTTATTTATTTAATTTAATATATGTGATTGTGCTCATTTGGGCCTTAAGGTGGACCGGCCCAAATTAGCCATGAGCATAATAATAAACAAACAAAATAACAAATAATAAACAAAAACGAAGCAAAGGCTCTCTTTTGCTGCCCACGAATTGGGTTCTCTTTTCTGTTTGGAGTGCGAGAGGGAAGAGAAGAGGCGTGGTTTTGGGAGCAACGATGTCGATATCATCTTCTATCTCCTGTGCTGCTCCCACCATGCTGTCGCACACCATTACCAGTTGCTGTTCTTGTTGTTGCAAACCTTCTGCAGTCCTCTCCTCCCCATCTGCCAAGACTGTTTCAGTCTTTGCGAGTAGAGTAAGGTACAGTAGCAGCAGAGGAGGAGGAGGAGTTGGCAGGGACCGGCAGAGGAGTAGAGTAAGATGCAACAGCAGCAGCAGGTCCCCTGAATCTGGTTCAGGTAAGTCATAACTTATAAGCTGCTGTTTTTGGGATTTTTTAGTATCCATGGTATGTATGTTTTGCTAGTGTTTGACAATTAGATAATTGTGGATGTTATGACCTTAGGATGATGGTGAACTGGGACTAATAGTGCCAATTGAATGAGGGATGCTGATTTCAATAAATTAGGAGTAATAAAGATTGTGAGATGCATAAAAATCTCATCTTTGCTAACGAACCATGCTGAATTTTACCTTGGACTGAAACTTTATGTTCTTCGGCTTACTTATTTACAGGAATTATTAAAGAAAAAGTTAACAGTGTACAAAAGATAGAAACTTTCCATGGAAAATGACATATTTGAACACTAAAGATAACTTGTTGATGATCCTTTTGGTCATGGTCCTGTATTCACTTCATCCAACTCTTAATAAACATTTGGAGTTTGATCTCTGGAAAGAACAAAAACCACAAGGTTTATCCAAACTAAACAACTGAAGCATTGGTGCTATAGGCTTAAATATGGACAATCAAGAGAATGATGCACAGTAAATGTCATCAAATTCAATGCGTATGAATCTTGATAAATGGCGACTTGGTAACAGGTGACAATGATAGCAAAACTGTTCTGGATGCATTTTTCTTGGGCAAAGCATTTGCGGAAGCATTAAATGAGAGAATAGAATCTACAGTAGGTGAAATTCTGAGCGTGGTTGGTCAATGGCAAGCTGAGCAGCAAAAGCAAGTCCTGGATTTTCAGGTGAATGGAAACATGTTCTTTTCCTTTTATAAAGCCACATATATGCTTTTCACTATCACTCAACTTCAGTGATCACTGATGCATTGAAACTACTATCCAGTCCCAACTTACAAGTTATGTTTTTTTTATATGAGTCCCTAAGCTCTCCTATAATTTGATATATGGATGTTGTGGTGTCTTTGTCGCTTGAGAGACTTTTTTCCGGTTGTTAACCATGGTATTCAGGAGCTCATTAGGTCTTCACTAGTTCATTTTAAGGCAGGAGCCTTAATGTTTAACGTCTCCCAACAGTCAAGCTTCTGTGTATGATCGTGTTATATGTCTTCTTACTGGGGTTCCTTGGGAGAGACCTTTTGATTAAGCACCGTAATGGGAATAATTAACAATTAGGCTTTTGAAAATGGAAGATAAGTGAGCAACAAATCTTTGTGGTTTATGCCTTAAGGACCTCTAGTTTGATCTCATTGACCTCCCATTACCGGGGTCTCTTGAGACAAACCTTTTAATTTAGG
Organism: Pontederia paniculata; assembly: GCA_001647135.1. NCBI lineage: Eukaryota > Viridiplantae > Streptophyta > Magnoliopsida > Commelinales > Pontederiaceae > Pontederia > Pontederia paniculata. Next base: position 92,574 of record LTAE01000110.1, on the reverse strand, counting down.
ACAATTGTCCACCTTAATGAGGATAGTTAACATATAGTCTATTGCAAATGGAAAATCTTGAGAACCGAAGCAGTGTATTTTTTTTTTTTTTTTGAGGAAAAGGAGGATGATTAACCAGTATGTTAATCATCCACAATTAGATGAAAAGATGACCTAGTGGATACTATACTTGTAAAGCTAGAGTCTGATCTTTATGCCGGAACTTGGGTTATTTCATATTTCCCCTCAAGTATCAGTTTGATCAGCATGAACCCTTTGGTCTGCCAGAGTTGCATGCATATGCCATTGATCTCTCCAGCTCCCAATTAATGGAAAAACAATAAAGAAAAATTGATAGAGAGAAAAAGTGAACAATAGAATTGTCACAATAATATATTTATTTAACCAATTCAGACAACCTCTCATTAGTGTCTTGTGCACGTTGTAATGTGCTGCCATGTCTTTTCTGACATGACAAAGTTTCCAATGCTTACTCAAAAAGATATGTCAATGCTCTCTTGAATTATTTCTTTGCTATCATACATTGCATGTTTTACTCTGAGATCGTATTACTTCAGTTAAGGCAACAAGGTATGAGATATATAATTGCAAAAATAGTTAAATCAATATTTCACCATGCTTGATCTTCAAATAAATTCAGGAGATAAGATTTCCACTTAAATCAGAGATCCACAAAATGCGTAAAAAAGAAGAAGATAAAAGTGAAAATGAAATTGTCGTCACTGTCCTGGTTAGATTTCACTTAATTTTTCTCTTATGCTGCTGGGAGTGAAATGGATGGATGTATCTGTATAGCCAGTATTTTCTTTCAAATGAGAAAAATTTTCACCCATGTAGCATTGTGTTTGATGATTTCTTAAATTTGTAATCATGCCTTGTTTCATCACTGTGCTATCTCATGCTCATGTAATACATAAATAGTTATTTTCTAGGGACCTCTTTATTTTCAGTTACAAAGGGAGGTTTATCATAGTCCTAGGATAAGGAAAGATAATTGAAAGATAAAGGGGTACATAATTCCACACTGGTAATTTTCGAAAAAGTTCCACACGTGAGAAATGAACTCAAGACCTGTGGTCCACGAATCGAGTGGTGATCCACTGCACAACACTATGATTGGTTCCTTTTTGCATGATCTCATTATAGGAACCTTCTATGTTTCCTACACGATAATATTTCTAATGTTTTCTCTTCGAACTATATCTTTTCTACCATACACACCAACATGTTGCGATATTATTTCTTATAACCTTTTCACAAGCCATTCAAAGCATAGTATAGATGGTTATAAAAGTGATTGTCGTTTTTTATCCTGCTTAAATATCAACATAAATTGCATGAATGATGAAAATGAAGATCAAGTTGTTGCCACTGGCCTAAATACACTTCACTTGAAGTTGCTGTTGATGCCTGCGTACAATGGCGGAGCCAAAAGTTTTATTCAGTGGGTGCACAAATTGCTCATATAATTAGAAAATATTTTGAACATCAATCTATATTTTTAATTATAATTTTAATAACTTATTTGCACGGCATAATATAATTCAAGGTATTTGTATCATTTTTACTTTTTATTTAAAAGTTAAAAATAAAAATAAAAAAGAGTGATAACATTTAAAAATATGGATATGATATTATAACACTAATTCATAATTGAATAAAATAACAATTAAATGATTTTTTTGACAATATTGATATATGTTTTCATAAAAAATATACTTCTATATGTGTGATAGAATAATAATCATGTAATAAAATAAATAAGTAGATTATTATGCTACAATTATAGACTACTAAGGAGAAATGTATATTATAATACATATAAATAATATTATTAATGAATGAACAAATATTAATATATTATATGTAAATTATATCTTTTAGAAGGGTATATTAAATAATATTAAGTAAAAATAAAGAATAAATAATAAGGAAGGAAAAATGAAAGAGGTAAATTAAATATAGGAAAAAGAAAAAAAAGAAAAAATTGTGAATCAAGTGGAATTGACCCGGGAGCTCCCACCTTGAACAACCTCACAATCACACACCTACTATCCAACTATACAAGCAATGAATATTGATCACTAACTAGTAACAAAACTATTTAGAGCTCAAGGGGTGCCAATGAACCCCCTTGCACCCCCTTAGCTCCGCCCATGCCTGCATAGATTTCATCGACTTTCCTGCATACCACGCTGGCCTCACAAATGAGCAGATGTATCTGTACAGCCAAGGTTTCCTTGTACGCCCGGAAATTCATCACTCATCATAGCATACTCTTATAATTGAGTTGACTGCATCTTGCAATAGAAAGTTACTTCTGGAATTCATCATTATGCTCATCATGTTTTCAGTGTTTATTCCGGTGTTTAGTTTCCATAGCAATTGATGTTGTTTGATGGACAGGAAGAAGTGATAGTAAGAGCCAAGAAAGCCAAGGAGAAAGCAGCCTTGCAGGTTATGGAGGAACAAATTGTTCCCTCCAAGTCTTTAGCAGAAACTTCAAATGGTGCCACTCCGATTTCATCTTCGTCACTTGGTTCTGATGCAGATAATCCTCTCGAGAAGATGTCTGAGAGTTAACTCTGTTGTGATGCATGATAATGTTTCCATATGCCTTTGTCGCAAACTTCAAAGCCTAAAGTACACAAACCGTTGGTCTATAAACATATTGTTGAGTCTCCAAAACTTCCTAGGAATCAGAATCATATATAGAAAATACCAAATTTCGCATTGTAAATACTGTTAAGGCAGGGGACATGGCATCTCTCCACGGCATGAATTGCTGCAAATATATAAAGAAGTGGAACGGCCAAAGAAACACACTAAGAAGAAATCTTACAGCAAGTGTAGGTACTGTAACAGTGAGACATTTTCCAATTGTTCTATGTTGCCATGGCCATAACAAGATATAATAAGATCAAATTTTAGAAATACTAATTGTTGAAGAGAATTACACTTTACTTTATCATTTATTATAATCTTTGGATACCAAAGAATCTAAATAGAACCTTTTGACATTTTTTAGTGTGCACAGGGAAAAGGAAGAATCCATTTGATGCTCTCCTGGTTGGTCCAGTTGTTGGAGTCTCTACAACTTTGTTTACATGAAAAGTGAATCCTATGTGCAAAATTTACTCATGTGATAACCATCTTGTGTGATCTGCAAAAAAGATATAGCATGTTGCTATTTTTTTTTTAGTCTTTTCGTACCAGTATCCTTTTGCATTCAATTTTTCTTATAAAACTCACCCATAATAAACAGACCTATGATCCAGAGTGATATCAAGTAAATCTTGATCAACAACAATTTGATACTCGTTCTCTGATCAATGTGGTTATCTTGCGCCGCAAAATTCGATATATATTATACTCTGGAACGGACCCACATGGGGTTTTATCATACTAATATTTAAATATCATTTTAATTTAAAAAGTAATAATGTATTTGCCCCCTTAAATATATAAAAAATAGTGTTAAAAGTCATTATGAGATCACATTAATTTAACTTATATCTACGTATCATAATTAGTGGAAAATTATAAGTGTCCATATCTAAATTAATATGGTATTTAAGTAAATGCAAACTAAATTTATGGACTCTTGAATTTTCACATTCTATTTATCTAACATGATTAAAATAAAATGTGTATTTTACACATTTTAATTAGTTTTAGTAGTTAATTAATTTATCATTCTATTAGGTTTACTTATTGATTAAATTACGATACTTTAGTTATTAAAAAAATTGTTGTATCTATATAACTTATTATGAAAATATTATTTAAAATTGTGACTAAAGATATAGTTTGAGCAATTTTGAACATCTTGTTGGTTTTTAGTTCTAATTATATATCCCAATTTTTATATTTATGATTGGTAAAAATAAGAAAAAAAATTATATGGAATGATGATAAATTTTTACTCTTTAGCATTTACCATGACTATATATAGATCAAGGATGGACCTAGAAAAGAAAGATAGAAGGGCCAAAAAATTAGAGGGGGCCAAAATATATAACAATAAATTAAAAAAAATGATGGGGTCAAGATTTGAACTCTAAAACTCTGAATGTTAGTCAAAACCACATATCCACTATGATATCAATTAGATAATTGTGATCATTTATTAGCATTCTTTTTATTTATTGACTATATTACTAGTATATATGTACATATATATTTTATATATCGAAAAGTTGGAAGGAGGGCCAAGGGCCCCCGGATATATGTGGGTCCGCCAATCAATTCTTTTTTTTCACTTATTTATAAAAAAAGTTGAAAATTTCTTATAACTAATTTTCTCCATATAAAAAATCGATAGGCTTTTTATGAACATTAAAGAGGATAAAGACTACGTTACGCAAAATATTTTGTTATAATTATATTATTAAAAATATTTTTTTAAAATTTTATTATATATTAATTATTTAAATTTGTTATGCTGATTTCGTCCCTGATTATTATACTAAAGTGATAAAATAAACACGAAATTACTCATGCATTATGAATTCTTCCATTAATCACATTTTGCTTTCTTTCTTTGCCATTTCCTCTATCCAAAATATTCCAAACCCACCATCAAGTGTTACAAAGAATAAGGGGTATAACCTTGTCTCGAAGTGAATTAATAGTATTGTTTGATGACAGATGTAACATTAAAAGAAATCAAACCGATCAAACAAGCACTCAAGTCTAATTAAGCTGCTAGTGGCGTCCGCACTGAATTGGTAGACTAAAAGGAGCAAAACTAAGTTGGTTGGCACAGATGGTTAGCGGGTCTGTGCCCCGGGTTGAGGGACCGGGAGCTAGTAACCCCGAGTTCGAGCCCCGGAGTCACCAATTTGGCCAGGATTTACCGTGTCGCTTCCGTCCGAACATCGGATTAGTCGGGTGCTAATAGCCCTGGACACCGGTGGGGTTTACCCAAAAAAAAAAGAGCAAAAGGACAGTAAAATGCATGTGATGCTGCCTGCCGGTGGCATGAACGAGGTTGGCACAACTGTCATGGATTCAAATATTGGATGCGCCAACAGCAATGAGGACGCCATCTATAAGGACTTACATAGCTATGAAGTATTCAGAAATATAATTATACCAATGATAGTTAGATTGAAGTGGTAGAGAGCTCTTATTTATTTAAGGAAATTTCGAATTCAAATTTTATTAATATTTATAAAAAAATATTAAAAATTCATTCATCATAGGTGTTTAATAAGAAACGATACTAATAACTCGAGATACCGTGAGACAATTCAAAAAATAATTAAATTAAATTTGGATTATTATTATTACATCAGAAAAACCAATTATAGTAAATATATAGCATCTTACTATAATTTTTTAATACGTCTAAAAAATTTAAACAATTAGGACATGTTTAGGAGCTTTGTAAAATTTTTCGACGTTTTAAAAAAAATATAGTAAGACACTTTTTCAAAAGTATCTTACAACTTTTTTTTTTCGACGTAAAAAAATTTAAGTTTTCTAAATACGTAGTAACTACAAAAGGATTAAAAAGAAAAAAGAAGAAAGAAAAAATACGGAGATATAAGTAGATAATTATTTTATAATATTTTTATTTATTATACTATATTTTTATCCGATAAAAAATATTATCAAACATATATTTGTAAAAAAACTTCGTCAACAAAAAATAATATAACATAATAATTAAATATTTTAAAATTACTGAACACTCAAACAAGCCCTTAAAAAATTTACACAAAAAATAAATTTACTAGATGTGTAAATGGTGCAAGTACATTTATTTTACATTGTAATGATTATCGTATATATTAAAATAATAGTGAACTTATTCTATGATATTCTCTTCCTGAATTTATACGATCATTTTTCAAAAGAAAATAAGGCATGCACGTACTTCTCCTACTTATAGATTTTTCTATACATTTGTCCGGCCAGGGGTTGTGTCGGCAGACTCTATGCAAGTCTGAATGTATA
>LTAE01000110.1:60866-86468 GCA_001647135.1 Pontederia paniculata | reverse complement strand
TATATATATATATATATATATATATATTAACTTCGAAAATGTAAGATGTAGCTATGGTGGAAGCATATATATCCTGTTCTTCGAATTGAGATGCGAAATTTAATAGTATCATATTTTTAATAAAAACACATTACATAATTACTAGAAGTTCATATGTTTCAAAAAACATATTGAAACATCAAGTCCCATTTTTCTTCAATATATATGATAAAATAATATATAAAACATGTTTAAGAATGATGAATAAAGAAAATACAACGGCTAAGATTGTTTGTTACATAGAGATACTTTCCATCAAAACGTTTCTTTATATTTTTAATGATAAAAAAATAATGTAAAACTTTGGGAAAACATGTTTTTTTGGAGCAATATATTTTTCAGTCTTATACTATACTATTTCTCATCTGATGATAAATATCATAATGGATGTATATGGTTTTTGTTTTGAACACATCTAAGTAATTAAAGTTTTCTGAAAAAAAATATATTTTTTAACGATTATTTTCTCTTGGAGTTGTCTTGTATTCATTCCTATCAACAACCTCGCTTGAGAGTCATAAGATGTTGTTAATAAATTAAAGATCTTGAGCTAGATATTTATATAAGAAAGATCATAAAACAATTGAGAAAAGCGATCATAAAACATTGAAAATATATCATGATGTTGGTAATTAACTAATGAATAAATCGAACTATGCATCCAATTAATCTGATTCAGCAATTAAACACCTGAGAAATATAAAAAGATTGCATATCATTTAGAACATAATATTGCTAATTTTTATGATGTGCAATGTTCAAATTACATTTGTTGTCACAAAATAATTCAAATTTAAAAGTCAATAACTGATCAGTTTGAAAATTGATGCACGAACTTGTGCCCTTTTCTGTTTGCCGGTGATAAAAATGGTCAACTTGTATTTTCTATATCTTACCTTAGAATTACACATAAAAAGTTATATATATTTTCAATATTAAGTAACTCCAACAACTAATTAAGATATAATATATTAGATTAATAAATTCCTAATTTTAGATATATACTTATTGTTAAGTCTTATGATCTATATTTTTTTAAAATATAATTTCTTTATTTAGACTCATTGACACTACAAGAAAAGAATATTTTTGGATTTGAGAAGAAAAAAGACCTTTCAACTTTCTCCTTCTTCTCTGACGCCGATCCGACGGGCGCGCCCACTGCCTGTGGGTGTGCTTTGCTGTCTGCGCCTTTATTGTAGAGGGCAAATGGAGTAGAGAAAGAAGAGGATGACGACAATGAGAGAAGATGAACGATAATGAAGAGTTATTTATGATTCTTATATTATATAATGTGAATTATTTGTGATTCTTGCTTTGTCAAATTAGTATTCTTATATTATGTGTGTATTTCTAGGGTTGAGGTTTTATATAAATATTTTTTTTAATTTTTTTAATATTTGAGGCAGTCTGGGCAGACCTCTCAAACCTTTTTGCAACCACCATCTTACCGTCCAACCATTTTTGTCACTTGATTGTCTTAAATTTCGAATTTAAGGCGGGACCCCCTCAAATCTGATTTTTTTCTTGTAATGTGAGGTTACTAATATTTAACTAATTTGATATTTAGACAAAAATAAAAAAAATAAATACTAATAATTAATAATTTAAAATATTAAACACTTGGCTATTAACTTCCATCAACTTTGAAATATTTGAGGCTCAAGCCTCTTTGCAATCATTGTTTTACCAATCGATCATTTTTGCCACATGATTGTCTCAAATTTCAAACTTAAGGCGATCTAAGCCCCTTAAATTTAAATTTTTCTTGTAGTTTAAGATTACTAATATTTAAATCATTTGATATTCAAATAAAAATAGAAAAATTAAATACTGATTAACCAATAATTTAAAATATCGAACACATGACTATTGACTTCCATCAACTTTCAAATATATCATTTTGTTTCTTGAGCTATCATCCATAGTGTAATAGATTAAATAATTTCATATTTTGATCTTGTGATCTTTCCATTTGACGTTTCAATTCATTAATCCACTGAATTAATATAATATCTGTAAAACTGTGTCTATTGTTGCATGTGATCGACACATTTCATATTTGGGTTTTATTATCATATTTTCATATCATTTCATGTAGAAGGTAAACACAATGCAAACGGAAGTTTTAATGTGTAACATGTGAATAATTATTTTGTGTATATTAAATGTTCACATTCAATCGGTGAACATCTAAGTCAGAAATCGAATCAGAGAGATCGTTGATCAGGAATTAATTCAATCCTGATTTGATGAAAAAGTCGGACAATGAATTATTTCAAATAAAAAAAATCAAGTTAAAAAAATAAGAGTTGAATCATTTCTCCAATGAATCAATTGGCTCACTTGTAAAATAGAAAAAAAAATGAAAAATGGATCGAAAAGAGGGAAAAACTAAAAATATATTTTTTACAAAAATTGAATCTCCACCTTATCAAGTTCGTTGGTCCAACGCCTATTTTTATGAGCAAGAAAACTAAAAGAAAGAAAGAAAAATAAACATATGCAACTTGTTGACTAGTGGCCAAGCATTTGACTTGTTATTGACAACTCCAAACAAAATTAATAATCCTCGATTAGCAGTCATATATCATAGCTGTAACCTTAGCACTTTGTCAAGTTTCTATAGTATAATTGTGAGTGGTGCTGCGGTATTGCCCCCATAAATATAAGTTAGTTTAATTAAGGGTAGATTTTATTCTTATGATGGAAGGCTACCACCAAAGTTAATTAATTAAGCGTCTATCATAAACTATATTCACGAGGATTAACTGTCAAATATAAAAATGTTCCAATTTCATTATTAACACTAATTAAGCTCAATTTAAAATTAGCATGTTATATATGTTCAATCGTCGTACCGACTTCAAATTACCAACATTGTTATGCTAGAAGATATATCATTCAATTAAGGCTTGGTCAAATAGTAATGCATAGGGAAAAATGAATGGTACCATGCATAATGTACGGTGAATAAATTTAGGAGAGAAAAAAAATAGAAGAGAGAAAATTTAATCTTCATCATAAATTTAATATTTTACGATTGAAAATGTAGGCAACACGGTACTTCATACTTAATTAGGGATCACCGACGTTAAACTCTAAAGAAGATTATGTATATCAATAATTAAGTAAGGCATAACAATCCATATGCACATGCACTAGAATGTAAATATTATCATTCAATAAGTTACATTTGAAATTAACGCTTAAAATGTGAATACACCTTATTTTTTCATCTTCATCCCAAAGTAGGAATTTTTTCCATCTTCAGTTTATCCAAGTAAACATTTCATTCCTCCTAACTTTTAAAGCTACTATTTTGCTTTTTATTTGCATTTATATAAAAAAGTGATATTTTTTTATGTTAACATTTTTCGTTCCAAGATCCAACTTTATACGTTATTCCCAACTTATGAAAAATTTTATATTCTTGTAGGCAGACATATTAATTGAATATTTTTAATATATATACATATATATAGACGACCCATGAAGAAAAGTTAGGAAGTTAAAATATATAATAATAAATTATAAAAATATAGAAGAAGTCAAAATTTGAACTCTAAACTTTTAGATGATCAAAACCACTTATCCACTACACCAATTAGATAATTATGATAATTTATTAGCATTTATTTAATTTTATTGATTATAACTATTAGTATATACGTGTATATATATATATATATATTTTTTTTATATATTGAAAAGTTAGGGGGGTCGTGGCCCCCGAATTATATATGAATCCGCCCCTATTAATATATATAATTTTCAGATAAAAAAGTAAAATCCAAAATAATCTGAGGTTGAACAGTTGTTGAAACTCTGATACCAAACTTTTGAACTTGTTTTTGGCTGATACCAAACTTTGGACTTTGGAGTCATGAAAGCATAAACTCATATTTAATATTTGCCGTAAAAGGTAATAATAAATATTTAACCCAAAAAAAAAGGTCACGTGAGGCTCACTCATTTGTCTATATACTCTTCCAAAGCACACATCTCAACTTCGAAGTCCAACACAACACCACAAGGCCGCAAAAAATGGTACGACGCTCCCCCGCCGCCCTCTCCGTCCTCCTGCTCGCCCTCGCGATCTGCTCCGCCGCCGCCGAGGCCGCCGGAAGGCTCCCTTCGACCGACGCCTACGTCCGTGGCGCGTGCAGGACGACGCGCTACCCGCGCCTCTGCGAGGAGTGCCTCTCGTCCCTCGGCCCCGCGGTCCGCCGCAGCCCCCGCAAGCTCGCCCGCGCCGCGCTCTCCCTGAGCGCCGACCGCGTCCGGACGGCCTCCACCTACGTGACACGGATGACCGCCGGCGCGAAGGGCGTCCGGTCGCCCCGCGAGGCCGGCGCGGTGCGGGACTGCCTCGAGACGCTCCGGGAGAGCGTGGACCGTCTCCGGCGGTCCGTCAACGAGATGACCCGGATGGGTCCAGCGCGCTCCGGCCGGTTTGCGTGGCACCTCAGCAACGTCCAGACGTGGGTCAGCGCGGCGCTCACCGACGAGACGACGTGCCTCGACAGCCTCGCCCAGAACGCGTCGCCGGCCGTCAGGGGCGCCCTCCGCAAGAAGGTGGTCGAGGTGGCTCAGGTGACGAGCAACGCGCTTGCCCTTGTCAACCGGCTCCGACCAAGGTAAAGAACCGGAAACGTGGCCGCGTCCGCGCCGCAGCCGGCGGCGGTTCGCCAGCTCTGTCATGTTGTTCTATATACTGCATGTGTGCAGGGAGGAAGAGGAGGAGTCACTGTTGTTAGTGCATGTCATGTTTTTGTTTTATCGTATTTTTTTAAAAAAAATCCTTCTAATATTTATATACATAGTTACAATAATGTCGTAGGTAAATGGATGCCTGTGAAGTGTATGCATGGAATGAGGGTTACTAAAAGATGTGCTCTTGTATAATATGTCAAAAATGAGACCTCCCTCTCTCTCTCTCTCTCTCTCTCTCTCTCTCTCTCTGATGTGGTACCTCTTTTTTTTTCTTGTGATGAAGTGGTAATTATTGGATGGCAAGTGAAAACAATTGTTTTGGAAAAATTACTGAGACTTTCATTGTCCACTGACCGAACAGGGACTTGTTAAGATCTCCTTCATTTATTGTGTACTGTGATGTTGTCTAGAATCTAGACTTTGGTTAGATGTTGTTTTCCATCTGTTTGTATTTGGGATGACATTAATTCACATCTAAGTAAGAAAATAATGAATATGTTATTTACTTAAGTAGATAACACGATTTACCTATTTTGTCAATCAGACGTTTGTGCGGAGCACAATTCGAGTGAAATATCTTACGCAAGCTCTTGGACGAATATCAAAACAAGCACTCAGGTAAGCTCTTCTTCGAAGAGAAAAGGGCTCTTGAATGACTTGACTTAAAGATCCATACGAATGAATTTTCTAAAATAAGTTAATCATAATGCGGAATATCGATCTTGCTATTAAGACATGCGCATCGTAAACAATACATTTCTTTTAAAAATGAATTTGGTATGAATATTTTTTGTTAAATAAAATAAACGACTTTTAAATGAGGAATTTATTTGTATGGTTGAGCTGAGTAAATATTGTCGTCTTATATAATTAAAAGTGATTTTTTTTCAGCCACCACCATAATTTTAAAGATTCCTATCTTGAATTCAACGAAGAAAGCTTTCGACGAAAATTTAAAATCTCTACAAATAAAAATGAATTAGTTATCACTCAATTCCAACTATCCCATAATATCTTTTAGCCAAAGGAAAGTAATACATACAAGTGGTGAGGCTTGCATCCATTGTGCTTCCAGCTCCATTATCCGACCGATCGGTCCATGTTAAGTTTCTAATTTAAGCAAATAGGAGGCAAACTGATGAAAGAAATTATAGGAGAAAGTGGAATTTGACCACAAACATATCACGAAGTTATAATAATAATAATAATAATAATAATAATAATAATAATAATAATAATAATAATAATAATAATAATAATAATAATAATAATAATAAGCTCGAAACTATCTAAGGTCTGGTACCACTTGTTAATTCTTATGCAAAACGCTTCAAACGAAGAAGGTATTTTTTTATTTTTCTTAATCATGAATATTAAGATTTAAGAATTTATTAAATTTGATATGATTAAAATATATAAAATTTAATCTTTTAATGTACTCAGACTCTCAACCAATTTCCTTTCTTCTCTCTTTTAGTTCTTTTTTCCTTACATTATCGTCAATTTATTTCCATCCAATCTACTTAAGGGTAAGAAAAGCAGTTGATGTTAGAGTTTGACTAAAATTTAATTAAGATTTTTTTCATCTTAATTAAATTTAGTTATATCTCTATTTTTTTTATTTTAGCTTCTTTAATTATTTTTTGTGAGACTCTAATGTTTCAATTTGTACAGAAACTATTTCGACTTTAAACTTTTAGGGGATATTTGACAACAAAAGAAATGCTGAAATATTTATTATTCCAAAAAATATAACTAAACTTAATTTAATTTGGTTAACTCTCGTTTTCTTAATTTCTTTTTGGAAACCGTGAAATCATTATTTTTATTTCTTTGCAGTAGAATATCACACTTTTTTTCCAGTCCAAGCACATTATAAACTAAGAATATAGGCAATATATATATATAGTATTATTTATTCCTTTTGCATAGTACAAAATTATTCTCCAATCAAACGATTTTGCTTTTGCTTAGTTCCTCTACGAATAAGAACAAAGTTGTGGATGGTGCTTCAGTGTGAAGGAGACCCGTTGGAACCACCCGACCCCTTTCCGCCTCTGCATCCACCATCTCACCAACACCCCCAAAATCCCCAAAACTTAGAAGATCGTTCGGTGCCACTCCATGCTCAAGCCCCCCTGCAAAACCCTCATAAGTCCTGGATCGAAGCGAATAGGAATCCTTACTCTTCTGTGCCCACCTCCGCACAGATCCAGATCTCCCCACGCTAGATTCGCAGCCTACAGGAAAATATCACGGAGGAAGTGGTCATCCCGGCGGAGGATATAAAGGAGCAAGAAGAGAACCTCAAGCTATGCCTCCTAGGTCATTTTCTTGGTGACACGATCGTCGTCGCGCAACTTAAAGTGTCAATACAACAACTCTGGAAGCTCACAGACTCCTGCACTATCTATGAAATGGGTAACTTCTTTCTACTTTTCAAGTTCTCTAATGCTAAAAATAGGTTACATGCCCTTACGAACGGGCCATGGGAGGTAAAGGGACATCTGCTAAAGGTATCTCAAGTGAAGCCTTTTTTCGTCCTGATGAAGAACAAATTACAGTCACCCCAATATGGATCCAAATGCCAAGACTAGCATACGAGCTTCGTAACAAATCATTCATTTGCCGTATTGCGGTTTGTTTTGGTTTACCACTGAAGATTGATGAATCATCCCTACAGGGTGGAGACACTCTTTGCCCAAGGATTTGCATGGAGATGGATTTCACCAAGCCAATCAAGCAGGGGACCTGGGTGAAGCTCCCAAACTGTGAAAGGTACCTGCAACGTATTGTATATGAGCATTTACCTCTGTTCTATTTTCGTTGTGGCATTATAGGTCACCGGATGGAGGTTTGTTCTCGACAAAGACACGAGGAAGGTGAGATCAACACTACGAAACTGCCAGGGAATGTTCTGCTCTACGGGCCGTGGCTCCAGGCACTTCTGGGTAGACGCCGACCATCGCCGCAAATATCAAAAACCCCCCTTGGCCATCGACGCCCGGCGGCTCAACGGGCACACAACAGATCCTGGGCAACGGCGACCAACGAACCGGTTCGAGAGAGTGAACCGGGGAAACACTCCGCCGCATACCCGATTCAGCGCTCTAAACCATTGGCCACCATGAATCGTTTCGGAACCCTAAGTATGCCAGATCTCAACCACTCAATCAATCTGGAGGGTCAAGATTCAAATCCTACGGATACTCTACAAGCTCCTCCGGAAGAGATCCCCCCCAACATTCATATAATACTCGGGAGACGAGTGCATCGAACGGTGTAGATCCAAGACAGCCTCGCCAGCAACCACGTGGAATGCACTACCGTGATAATATCAACTTAACTGTATCACACCTTCGGGAAGAAGGGGCTTCATTTCCCAAGGAACACACCACCTTGGACGAACCTGATCAGACGGATGAGCCGAAGGAGAGAAATCACCATCCACCTATCCCAAACGCTACATTGAAAGCTCCGTAAAATCATCAGGAAGTTACTAACCCCCTTCCTAACTCATCTCCTGTACAAGTTACTTTTCAGGACAATAGGGTCTCTTCCCCCTTCTCGCTTCCCCCTCGTTGCAGCGTAGACCAATCGCCATCAGCTCTTCCCGGCCCTTTGAGATCCAAACCTCAGGCATCTGCTCTAGGTCACAAGCAACCACACCAATCATCGTATCTAGAGGAACCAAGGAAGGAAGAATACACATGCTGATCTAGCTGCGGAAGTTCTTAACAGATTCTCCTCGACCTTCTCCCCACCCACAGGGTCAATGGAAGGAAGAGACTCGGACCAATCATCTGAAGAGGAACAAATAGATGTCGACCTCCAACCTCCTACACGGCGAGAGAGAGGAAGCAGAAGCTCAAGATCATGGATCTTCCTCTCTGAAACACGTCAGCCACACAACCTTTAATCGCCAAAAGAAATGGACCAAAGCTCAAGCAAGGAGGTAAAAGTACCAGCTCTTGTGATCCCTCAAACTTACCCAAGACTTCTTCTGTGCAGGAAAGTCACCGACAGTCGGGAGAGGCTGACGGACGACACATATGTAAATGAAGATCCTAGCATGGAACTGTCGGGGGGCTTTTAGAGCTAAGGTCAAGGACCGCCTTGCCGACGTTATAAAGCATCAAAATCCTGACATACTTGTCCTTGTAGAAACACATACGATTGCTGAACACTCTGCTCACGTAATACGCCGCCTGGGTCAACAATGGAAAGGTATCTTCCAACTAGGTACGAGAGCTTCAGGTGGTATTATCCTGCCCTGGAAAGGTCAGGAAACTCAGGTTACTTCTATCCTTAACACTTGCTGCATGCTGCGATAACTTGTGAGAACTTTACTTTCTTACTTTCTTGTGTTTATGCGAGTCATTTGCTATTACTGTGAAATTCATTATGGAATGCCTTGTGTGCCGTCAACTCCTCAGATATCCTGTGGGCCTTAGTCGGAGACTTTAATTGTGTTCTTTTTTTAGAAGAAAAAAGGGGGGGTGTTCCTTTTAGGTTAACAAAATCAGTTCGGACCTTACGTAACCTAATAGATAATTAGGGACTCATCGACATTCCAGTCACATCATCCCCAATTCACATGGTGTAATAATCGCCAAGGTCTAAATAGGATACACTGCAAACTAGATCGCCTACTTGTTAGCCATCATTGGATAACAAAAATCCCATCCCTCGCCCCTCTCTACTCTTTCGAGATGTGTCTCGGATCATGCACCCCTCCTGCTTCAAACTAATCACCACTCATGTAAACCCCGTTCTTTCAAATATGAGCATTTCTGGTTCCAACATGAGGAGCCAAGAGAGATAGTGAGGAAACACTGGATCTTCAATTCACCGGACCAATCCATACACAAGGCCCTCCTAAATATTAGAAGAGCGACCTTGAAATGGAATAGAAATGACTTAGGGAAACTTGAGACTAGAGTAAAGGAGGTCTCGGAGAATATAGCTATCCTAGAGGCCAAGGACGAGAATGATAGACTCTTAGAATCAGAATTAAGATGCCTTAGGTCCGCATACCACCAACATGCTGTGTACCTTAGGCAGATCTCCATTAAGTGGTGGAGCAAATATAAAGTTAATTGGGTTAAACATGGGGACAAAAACACAAATTTTTTTCACATGACCACCATGATGAGATATCGCAAGAACCTCATATCCTGAATCCAAAATTCTGAAGGATCCCAGGTCACTGATGAGAGTAATATTAAGGAAATTTTCGTGAAATACTATAAGTCTATCTGGAAATCATGTGATATCCCCCCTATACAAATGGACCTTTGGCCCTGTCTCCCTACCCTGGATCAAGCGTTGATACCTGACCTTATCACCCTTGTCACTGCCAAAGAAGTGAAAGACTGTCTATGGAGTATGCCTTCTAGCAAGGCGTCGGGACCGGATGGGTTCACAACAGAATTCTACCGGAATTATTGGGACATAGTAGGTTTGCAAGTTACAACACAAGTCTTATCTTTCTTCTGCTCAAATACCTTACCTGAGGAGTGGAAGCAAACGGCCATGATTTTCATTCCTAAAAAGACTAACCCGAAAATAGTAACTGATTACCGTCCTATATCTCTATGTAACGTCCTCTATCATCTAATCTCCAAAATATTGCCAACCAGGCTAAGACCAACTCTCACAAACCTTATTGACCATGCTCAGGCAGCCTTCATCCGTCAAAGATCCATCCAGAATAACATTTTATTAGCCCAAGAACTAGCCCATTCACTAGGGCAAGGGAAAAGGAAGTTCATGTTGATTAAAGCATACATGGAGAAGGCGTTTGACATAGTTTCATGGGAAGCAATATCTACTGTATTGACCCTTATGAAGTTTCCGCCTAAGTTTATTGCGTGGATTATGGCATGCATAAGATCCCCAATCTTTACATGCTACATAAATGGCTCAGCATCCCCTTCTTTCACTAGTCATAGAGGTATCCGTCAAGGTGAACCCCTATCTCGGTACATCTTCATTATCATTTCTCAAGTTTTCTCAACAATGATGAACCAACAAGTATCCCTAAGCACAATAACTCCTTTCTCTAGAGGCTCATTCACTTTAAGTCATATACTTTATGCAGATAACCTATTGATATGTATAACGGCAACAAAGAAAAATAGCAAAAGGATAAAGGAACTCCTAAACCTATAAGGTCATCTCACAAACCAAAGAGTAAATACAAGTAAATCTGAAATTTACTTTCCAAACTCATTATGCTACCGTCGACAGGTATTGATAAATGACACTTTGGGCATTAAGACAGGGAGTTTTCCTTTTAAATACCTCGGTGCGCCGATTTCATATAAATACATTCCTAGTAATTCACAATCTTTTATCTATGATAAGGCTGCCCGTAGATTAACAGGATGGAAAAAAAGGCTGCTCTCCCAAGCAGGAAAGGCCACGTTAATATCCTCAGTCTTAAACACCATGTCCATCTACTCCTTGGGCGTTGTTTACTTACCTGTTGTTGTCCTTGAAACCCTAGAAAAATATCTCGTAGCTTTTTGTGGAGCTCAAATGGGGAAAAAAGGGGAACACACTTGATAAATTGGTCCACGATACAACTCCCTAAGAAGGAAGGAGGTTTAGGAATTATGAATATTAGATTGATCCGGGATTCATTAGTAGCGAAGAAAATTCTGGAGGTCCTAAATAGGACAGACTCACCTTGGGTTAATCTAGTACTCAACATATACGAAAATCTACACCCGTGGGAGGAGAATACCCTCACCAGAACACTGCATGGGCTTGATGGCTAATAAACACAACATTACATGACATCCGAATAGAAATTAAAAAAGCTATAGGGGATGGAACCTCAACTTTTGTACTAAAGGACCCTTGGATCTTCACAAGTCCGTTAAAATTTATGCCGACATATATTAATATCGAAGCCCCGTTAGAAAATTTAAAGGTCAGTGACCTCCGCACGAATAACAACTAGAATCTAGCCTTACTCTCGTAATATTTTGGCTCAGCTTTATGTAATCAAATTTCTCATATTTATGTAGCCTCGAACGCCTATGATGATGTGTGGGTTTGGGTATCGGATACCCATGGGCTTGCTAATGCCAAATCAGTATATAACTTTATCCGACAACAGACTTTGTCACCGACTTCGGGAGGAGGGCAGTTCTGGCCGAAAGTGTGGCAAATCCGGGTTCCACCGAAGGTTCACTTATTTTTGTGGAAATTATTACATAACAAACTGCCAACTATGGATTACATCACCAAGTTCAACCCTTCAGTAGATCCTTCCTGCAAAATTTGTGGCATGGCGTTGGAAACAAATTACCACTTGTTCTTTCAATGCTCAATAGCACAGCAATTATGGCACATTTTTCAAACAAGACTAAACATTCACTTCCAGCTCATGCATACATGGGACACTGGCACATGGATTCAAGAGGGTGAAGGTTTGGAGAGGCAGTCTCAACACCGGTTCCTCTCTCTTTTTGCTCTGTGTCTATGGGGAATTTGGAACTTGCGAAATGCTATACACTTTCGGTCAAAACATGCAATCATCGAGTCCGTTTGGGATAGAGCCTGTTTCGGTTATGAAGAGTATATTGCTCACCACATGCCTGAGGCACCTAGCCCCCAAGACCCTATTAGGATCCGGTGGGAGCCTCCTCCTCCTACTTGGTTTAAGTTAAACTCAGATGGATCCTACGCGGATCCGAATGAGGGGGGAGAAGCTGAATTTACATTGCAAACTGATACGAGTCTCCTTATGTTTGTAGGTGCTTTTTCACATACTGCAAAATTAGTTATCGAGATAGAGACTTGGGGACTTCTGCAAGGAGAGAGGCATCTCTAGAGTGCTTATTCATCTCGACTCAACCAATCTTGTCAACATAATTCTGAACCGAGTTGTATGCCCTTGACCACTAAGGAAAATGATCTGTGATATCAAAACAACTTTAAACCAGATAGCACCAATTGTTGTACAACATTGTTTTAGGGAAACAAACAGAAGTGCAAATTTTTTGGCAAATTTTGGCCGTCAACATAACGGCAACTTTTTTGGGAGAACAATCCTTTTCCGGAGCTTCTCCATATTTTGTATGAGGACTCATGAGAAATTTACATAAATAGATAAGTTTATCTTTTGTTAAAAAAAAAGAACAAAGTTTAGTTTTATATATATCAAAAGATTAAAATTTTCGTAATATCATAAATTTTTAAGAAGATTAGTAGCTCGTTTAATTTAATACAATATTAAATTAAATTGAGAGATTCTTAAACTAAACTCTTATTGACCATTAATTATTAAACACTAACTATTATTAAATTATCTATCACATTAAAAATATATATTGAAAATATAAATATTAAGATGTTAAAGTAATGCAATCTTTCAATTTTTAACGATAAGATTTGTTTGTTTTATGAAAATAAATAAAAATCCAATATATTGGCCGACGGAGCCACCGACGATGACGCCTTTAAAGTTTAAATTAAGTACAACTATATATTGAAATGAAACTAAAATTAAGGATGTCGTACATACCGACGGCATCTTAAATTTAATGAATTGTTGCTCTCACACGAAAGGGTTATTCCTATAGTCCCTTTTGCAACTTCGGCTTCACAGGGCCCATATTTCCATTTTTTTACATGCGAAGTTTTCTATGTTTTCATTTTAGTGTTATTTTTATTTTACTTTTTTAAACTATTATAAAATTTTAAATCTACACTAAATTATAAAATTAGATTAAAAAAATTTAAACTTCTTGGACCAATTTTCTTTAATCACTAATTTTAAATTTACTCAAATTATTTTAATTTATTAAATTATTAATTTACTTTTTTCTTTTGTTCTCTCGCTTGCTTGAGCATAGACGCTCGTGGAGAGGAGAGAAAATGGAAAGAGAGAAAAGAAGAGAGAGAAGAGAAAAGAAGGGTAAATTGGTAATTTAATAAATTAAAAAATAAATAAATTTAAAATTAGATGATTGGATAAATCGATCAATCGAAAAAAGTTTAAATTTATTTCTGTCAAGTTTTAAAATTTATGGATAGATTTAAAACTTTATGATAGTTTAAAAAAGAAAATAAAAATAACTCTTTATTTTATGACATACTAAATTAACAAACTGACAGAGAAGAGAGAGAATGGAGATAAATAGTGATGGCTATTATGTGAATGGTAAATAAAAAAAAATCTTTTATTATCAAGCGAATGTCGAGCATTCAACACGCGACATTATCGACGAGTTAGAATCCTAACTTACCATAATTTCGATTAACTTGTCATTATTTTTTATTGCATATTGATTATGATAATAAAATTTCTAGCAAATTTATTTCTACGTTTAGTACTTTAAGTCAATGTAAATGGAAAAAAGTAAAGTGTGAAATGGAACGATGACTATGGTACATCCTCTCTCCAATAGACAAAATTGATGTGCATTGCCATTTGCCAATCATTTCACACCACCACCAACCACCCTCCTAAACACAAAACATATCACCCACAAAGTACATTTCACATCAATTTTGGGAACAATACGATGCTAGTTTATAACAAACTAGTGTATATATAAAGTAGATAAAAATAAAATCAAGTTCGATTGACACACCTTATTATTAGGATTGGTATACCTGATTAGCAGGAGTGTGTCCCGGTTGAAAAATCGAAAGTCAGTAACCTCGAGTTCGAGTTTCGAAGTCGTCAATTTGGCCAGAGGGATATCATTTATATTTTTTACCTTGACTTCAAATTAGTCAGTTGTTAGTAACCCTAAACAGTAGACACCAAGGACTCGGAGCGGATATCTAAAAAAATAGATAAAAATAACTAGATGCACTACATTTTTTTTCTGATATAGAGAGATGTGATGTTAACACATGAACAATTAGAATCATATTATGATTAATTATTTGTTTAATATTGATTCATATAATGATAATATGCATGTTCATGTCTTGACTGAGAATATCATAATTCTAATACACATTCCTTTGAGTTCAGTTCACAATGTAAAGAATAATTTCAAGAAAAATAAGTAAAAATGAGTTCGCATGGCTCTTGACCGCGTTAAATAATTCATTTCATATAACTAGCACGAAATTCAGACGTTTCCTAATGAGTACGAGGTGGTCAGAGAGTACATATGGAAGAGTTTGGCACTTAAATCAAA
Organism: Pontederia paniculata; assembly: GCA_001647135.1. Lineage (NCBI taxonomy): Eukaryota > Viridiplantae > Streptophyta > Magnoliopsida > Commelinales > Pontederiaceae > Pontederia > Pontederia paniculata. The sequence continues at coordinate 71,541 of LTAE01000110.1, read as the reverse complement.
TGAAAGAATTCAAAAATAAGGATCAATGCTATGATATCATAAAGAATAATTTTAAAGAAGATAGTGAAATTCCACATCCATTTTTTAACTCTAATGAAGTTTATGTACATCTGGATCAGTCTGTTATAATTGTGAAAAAGTAATATCCTAACAAACAACTATTTATAAATGCAGATAATAATATGTATAGATGACTCTGAAACTTCTGATATGAACTACTGATAATTCTAATTTTACTAATGTAAATTATTTATTTTGTGTCAGGCAAGGTTATCAAGATCGAGATCTTACTTAGGATCGGAGGAGAGTTGCAAAATCGACGATCGGATAAGAATCGTTTGATTTTGTTAAAGATCTTACAAAGATCATAAAGATCCTACAAATTAAATCGTAGGATCGATAGAGGATTAAATATAAAAAAATAATAAAATAGATCATCAAAAATCGAGATCTTGACAATCTTGGTGTCAGGGATATTCGGAGTTTATCATTGATGAGATTTTTTTTAGTTAGAAATAACAATGGAGATAGTTATTTTGTCTATTTCGATTTTTGAAAATTTAGCTTTAATTTGTTTGTGTGCTATTGCTTAATTTGATATTTAACTGAAGATAAGACAACGTAACATGAAAAGTTTAATTCGGTGTCATTCAAAGTCGCCATATTTCATTTCATCAAAAAACATTAAAAGATGGATGCTACTTAACGACAATTCGAGTTTAAAGTCCACAAAGAACATGCATCTGCATTAAACCAAGGGGTCTTTGTTTTGTCAATAAAATTAAAAATATGATATTATGAAAGACACTCCTTCAAATGATTTCTATATTTAGTGTGATATTATTGATAATCGAGAGAATTTCTTTATCGAGATAGTTATTATTGTATATGACCTATAAATTGATAGTTGTAATCGATAAATTAAATAAATATTAATAAATTATCATATTTATCTAATTAATATAGTGGATATATGATTTTATTTAATATGTAAAAGTCTATGGTTCAAATTTTAATCCCTTCAATTTTTTTGTGATTTATTGTTATATATTTTGACCCCCTAATTTTTTGAGCCCCTATATTTTCTTCTTGGGTATCGGAAAAAAAGAAAAAAAAACTAATATATTGTATTAGTCCTTGCGTAATTATTAAACGTTAAACTATTACCTTAATAATTAGGCGACATACGGATCATTAAAATAAGAATGTTGGTTAAGATAGGTATTGAAGTATGTTAGTAATGGATCATTCGTGACCCATATGTAGTATAAATCCAACTCCAAAATTATACACCGATCAATTAATATTACTACATGAACAAATTTAGCAGAAAAAAGAACAGTATGATGCGATAAACAATTCATTGTGGGAATGCAATCAAAGTATTTTACCATTAGTTTTGTTTTGATAAATTTTTTTTTTGTATTTCTTATTAGTTGGCAGTATGAAATAAATTTGAATGATATAGAAAAGCCAAGTGTATATTTAATATTTTATATGTGAATTAAAAAATAACTCACAAGTCGAGGAAGGTTAGCAGAAAAACAGTCACTATTTCAAATATTAAAAACCATATTGCCAATAATATGTATGAAATGTTTCTTGCGAAATATGAATTTATCACCCTTTCTCCTTGTAAAAAACTCAAATTGCATACACTACGAACAAATGAATGAAGCAATAAAAATGCCCCTTAAGGGTATGCTCTAAATTAGAGTTTAATGTATGTGCTCTCTACTTTCATGTTACCTATATTTTTAACTGTAGGATATTAAATTTATGATGTATTTTACTTTTTCTCTCTCCTACTTTTTTCTCTCTCTTAAATCTATTCACCATAGATTAAGCATCCGACGATTAAAAATATAGGTAGCATGATGCTTCATATTTACTAGAGAGCACCTCCATTTTTTTTCCTAAATTATTAGTACCACAAATGTTGAACTAATCTACTTTCCGAATTCGTATGTAATTTAATAATCTACTAATTAATCCGATAATTGTCACTGTTGGATCGCAATGTCTTCTTAGCAAATTGATAAAGTATTAAGTAGAAATTATTTTTATAAATACAAATATTTTTAAGACAAACACGCATTGATATTCCAAAATAAAGACTATTTTTTTTATATCAACGTTGTTTAATACTTAATGTAGGTTAATAAACATAGTCCTTTGTTTATCAACATAAAAATGCTATTCTTTTATATTTCGATATACATAATACCTGATAAATCATATTGTCACGCACTAATGAAAGTTGAGATGGAGCGATAATAATTTTTTTCTTACTTAAAGATATTTTTAATTTTATGATAAAAAAATATAAATTTAAAGTGACATAAACTAATCGATACAAAATAATTATAGTGAAATGTCACGCAAAATTAATAAAAGAATAGGCATGCTTACAATAAAGAAAGTCATAAATGGGCTTTAAGATGAGCCCATTAACAACATATTATGGCCCATTTTTATGTCCAACCTACGCCTATTTTTTTTCCCATACTACCTCCCACGCTTCACACTCCAAAACGTAAAAGGACGTCTTCGACCGCCGGCGGCAAGATGCAGTTTCTTCGCGGCAGCGGCGGCGGCGTCGCCGGAGTTGGAGGTGGTGCCGGAGCTGTGGGCAGGTTATTTGTCCGTTACTTCTCGAAGAAGCGGAGCCCGGACCTCCGGCGGATAAATCCCAAGGTGCCCAGGGAGGAGGCGAAGACCATCTCTGCCGGCCTCTACCAGATCGTCAAGGATCAAGGCCCTCTTTCCGTCGGAAACGCCTGGAACCAAGTCAAGGTACTGTGCTCTGAGAAAAGCTCCAACCTTTCTTGTTTGTTGATGTGATTCTTCTGCTAGTAGTAGTGTTAAAAGTGTACGAATGTAGCGTGCAAAGAACGGTTTTCGAATTGGAAACTTACTTAGAAAGTTGGATAATGATGAAATGCAACCTTCTTGTCCATTTTTCTGGGCATTTCATTAATGTATTCATACTTTATTGTCATGCTTATTGGTTATTTAGGTGGTACCTATGTGTTTGATAAAATGCCAGTTGATTGCCTTGAGGCTGAGCTGTACCTTTTGTGGTATTGATAGGAAATGTGAAACATTAATTGATATGTTACTCTTATTGCATGTGTTTTCATTGCTGCTATTCTGATGTGCGCCTTGTAGGAATTAAGGTTCTTAGTGCTACTTACGTAGGTGAGAGGTGTTTAAGTATATTATGTCGAACTACATCCATACCAACTTTACTCCCACCAGCTACTCCGAGATCAGCATCTGAAGCGGTGCGCTTTCAACAGGATGGATTGTATTTTCTGCAATATCTAGGAGCAATCAAACTGTTTCTGGCACTTCCAGTTCTGATTTTTTCTCCATTCTGATTGGGTTGGATAATAACCAAATGGATGTGTAGGGAAAAACAGATGAAGAATGACATGAATACAATTTACTTGTATTTCTCAATCTGGAAATACATTAGCCAAAGTATACATTTGACTACATGTGACATTTGCGCTTGATGATTCCAAATTCGTTCAAGCACCCACACATTCTACTTTATCGTGCATTACTTTGTTTGTATAATCACCTTGCACTTAATTTGCTTATTTATAGAGTAATTTTAATTGTGCATCTCCATCCATAATTTCTCTTCAAAAGATTATTTTAATTGTCACATTGGAGGATTTGATTGACATTTCAAATTTTCGATATACCAAATTGTTATTTTTCCTTGATTTTTCCAGTATAACTTCTCCATCAAACAACACAAATCTATATTCAATCTAAGCTTCTTGAACTGCTTTAAATAATTCCTATAAGAAATTTCTTTCTTGTCTCATGTACCTTGGCCATTGATAGAGTTTCAACTACCCTATTATGTATCTAAAAGTGTGACAACATGTGGCACTCAAAAACAGTTAACCAGATTCAAAAAATGAGTCATTAATTATGACCAGTGTAACCACCCAGTCCGAGTGCATGATGTCAGTTAACCATAACCCTCCACTGCCCACTATGTGTTAGTGATTTGTTAGTTACTTCTTCTCTGGTTTGTTTAGTTTAAATATGTGTGTAGTATTTGCTGTAAGGCAAGTTGTGATTGTGATTTGCTCAATAGCTGGGAGTTTTGTCCACTCCATACGGACACTTATTATTAGTTGTATGTTTCCCACCTCTAAGTTAATATATTTCTAGTCACCATTTCTCCCTTTCCTTATCAATCATATTCTGTAATCTCAGTTTTAACCCTTAGATTCTATCAGCCATTTCTTGTGTTTATTTCCTTTTTCTCTAAAATATCTTGAATCTATAATGGCTCAACTAATCATCTCAAAAAAAAAAAAATAATAATGGCTCAACTAAATTGTTTTAAACTTTAAAAATCAAGGGATATCCCATTGATTCTAGTTTCCTGAAAATTAGCCAATTCTTTTCATATATGTGATAATTCAATGAATTTTTTGCTGACCATAGCTTTTAAACTATTGTTGTAAGAATAATCTTAATATGATTTTGTGAGATCTAAGATAATATACACTCATATTAGCTATTGGCTAACCACATGCAGTCTTGGTAAAGCATAGACTTCAACTGCAACTAAGTCGTCTACAGGCTAGACATTTACACAATGCGATGTTAGCTCTTTTGCTGAAACCCCTTCATATTTTTGTCAGTTGGATTTAGATATACAGACCTGTCACCATTGTTGATCTGAACTTGGATGGGAGTCTGCTGTAGGTTCAAACAAAGTATTATGCAGATATTGCTCCTGCATGACCATGAGCCTATCAGTACACCTAATAGATTGATATCATGAAATTTTGGCTCTGCAAGAGGTATACATGTTTCTTTCATGTAAAAACACAGTCTTGGTTGATTCAGAAATTTTGTTTTGGTCATGACAAATGTGCGAACTGTTAGGTAGACATTTTTTTTGTTTTACACCCTATTTTTTAGGTCGTGAAGAAAGGGAGAAACTGTTTTCAATAGTCAGTAATTCCACTCTTTATTGATTGTCAAGAAGCAGTTTATAAACAAACTCGCGTTACGCACCTCTATATGTTTGTGTATCATAATGAATATTCTGCTTCGTGATGTGTGATGTTTCTAATACCAGCAATATAGGTCTATTCCTATTTGTGATAAGCTATAATCGAGCTGTTGTCCTGATTGCTTATTTGGTTTCTGTTCTTCTAGCTGCTCAAGTTTAGAAAGCGTACTTTATTCTCTCTCAAAGAATTGATTATATTTCTTGTTTACATTGTGATTTCAAATTAGCATAAGATAATTACATATCTTTTGGGTTTGAAAGATAATAGAATGATGTGTGGTGATATCTAAAACTTATAGCAGTAATGATACATCACTATATGTATCATTCTTCAAATATACGAATATGTTTTTCTTTAACAAAGATGTTTTTGTTTTAAATGCTTTTCACTTCTTGCAGGATGCTGGTATTGATGGCTTGAAGAGTAAAACCCATATGAAGATCATGCTAAAATGGATGACAGGAAGAAAGATGCTAAAACTCTCTTGCACTCAAGTTGGTTCAGCAAAAAAGTTTCACTACTCGAGCCTTCCAGAAGAGGCTCGGCCCCTTGGAGAAGTCAACTCTCCTACAACCGTATCTGAAATCCCTAAAACCTCAGGCCGGGGAACTAAGAAGTCACAGAATCCATCCAAAAAGAGGTGAAGCTATGTATTGAGTGCTGGAATAAAATGACAAGCTATGTATGCTCAAACTTGCTTGGAGGAACTGTTGTCTTTTGGTTTTGTCTAAGTCATTTTACGTGTCCCAAGTTAACCAAAGATTATCATTGTAAAAGAAACTTTGGCAAGAATTTCAGTAACTCATTTCTCGACTCTCAGACTGACTGACTGGCTTTTAATCATGAATTCAGTATCCTTGCAACGTTAAATTTTTGGGCTGAACTACACACCCTGTTCTTGTAAATCAAAGATATTTTTTTCTGAGGAAAGTTAAGATAGAAAAGTATCAAAAACCTGCAAGAAGCTTCTATCCAGTCAGACTTAGAATAGCATTCATCAAAAAAGGTTGAGTGATTTCTTAAGAATGAAATGAGCTGGTAGGGCGTGAGTTGCAATGATTGTCTTGGGTCCTCTTGCTCACTATGTTATGTGAAAGGAAAACTCTACATCAGATAAAAAAAAATCATAACATCAATGTTCATTGAACAAAAACCTGAGAAGGATTGCAGCAATCATCATAGACACATGCTCTGAGATCAGCTGCACAATTTTATTTTCCAGCAAAGCCACCTTTTCCAAATTTTTATTAGAATTTACAGCTGAAAGAGCAAAAGATTACGTATTGATTAAGTAGGTGCTCAATATAAGTGCTCCTTAATTATATAGAGAGCATCATATTACATATATCTTTAATCGTAGGATATAGATCTACTAGTAATAGGAAGCATCATATACCTACATCTTTAATCTTAAGATGTTAAATCTACGATGAATATTAGATCTTATTTTTTTTATTTTTTTCTCTCACTTAAATCAAATCATCGTAAATTAAATATTCTACTATTAAAAAAAATATGGATACAATGGTGCTCCCTGGCTTTTGCTATTTTTTTCTTTCTTTCTTTTGCGGCGTGGCCGTCAGCGAAGCACTCTACTCGACGCTCTATATAACATTCCGCGCTCACGAGGCACCCCTTCAAGCATCGATCCAATGGGCAACCTAAAGAACGCCATCATCGCCTTCCTCGTCCCCGTCCCTTCCGTGCTCTTCTACCTCGCGTTCCTCCGATCCCACGACGACGACGACAACAACAACAACGAGGTCTGGGTCGACTGGTGCCGCAGCCACCCTCTCCTGCTCGCCAACGTCCTCTTCTTCTTCAACGTCGACGTCCTCTTCTGGCTCGTCGGTCTCCTCCTCTCCAACAACTGGGTATGGTCGCTGTTGCTCTCCATGAGTTTTGTAGTCTTGCAGGCACTCATTTGCTTCATCGTGCTCGGAGGTGCAGCTGATCGACTTGTACTGGACCGTCATCCCCGTCCTGCTGGCGCACTACTACGCCAGCCACCCCCTGGCGAAGGCGAACGCGGCGAGGTCCGCGGCGGCCGTGGCCCTGACGTGGGTGTGGAGCATAAGGCTCACGCATAACTACTTCAGGCGGGAGAACTGGGAGTGGGGAGCGAGGGAGGACTGGAGGTTCAATGAGATGAGGGGAAAGTATGGCAAGCATTGGTGGTGGATCTCTTTCTTCGCCGTCTACTTATCTCAGCAGGTAACCAAGAGGAGGATTTTTTTTAAGCCCATGAACTGCTCGCTAAAATGCCCATATTAATTTACTTGCTGCAGAAACCTAACGAAATTATCACATTTTGATCTTTCTTGGTTCAATTAAGACTCCTGTAGTCATCTGGGTGATCATATTTTAAGATTGCTCAGGCAATGCAGTTATATGTTCTAAGTCTGCAGTTAACTGGCAGGTGTTCTTGATTGGCATATGCCTTCCATTATATGCTGTTCACATCAGTGATGAACCATGGAACATCTGGGATTCCGTTGCCGTGATTGGCTGCGCTTGTGGAATAGTTATTGCATACTTCGCGGACACGCAGCTTTATGATTTTGTGAAAAGAAATGAGACATTGAAGCAACTTGGTGCACCGTTGGTGCTTAACCTTGACAAAGGCCTCTGGCGATACTCTCGCCACCCCAACTATTTTGGAGAGCAGCTTTGGTGGTGGGCTCTGTTTATATTCGCGTGGAACGTGGGGCAAGGATGGATGTTCGTTGGCCCGCTTGTGAATACCTTTTGCTTGGCATATGTTACAGTGCTGGTGGAGCGAAGAATGTTGAAGAAGGAGCAAAGGGCTGAGGCTTACAGAGAGTACCAAAAGTCGACATCTGTTGTGATCCCCTGGTTTAAAAGAACCAACAAAGGCTTGTTGAAGGCCAAGCGTAACTGAGGCTGCAGAAGGCGAAGAAAAGCTGATTTATCGGTTTCTTGTCAGATCTTAATCCCTCATTCTGAGTGCATTGTTGTTAATTCAGTTATATCTTCCTATAGTTGCCGATAAAGTGTACAACCACTTTCATGACAATAATACTTTATTTGTGAGATTTATTTCCAACCAAATTGGCACAATGCAGAAACTACTGTTTAAATCAAATTTAGGCTTTTAGCTTTACATTACTCCAACCAGTGTCATTTTCTTTTGTCAATGTTAATAACTTTCCTGGCGCCTCTTTGCAGTAACGCCAACTTGAATTTACATATATTTTATTGGTTTGATAAGAGGCACATTGGAGAACATTAGGGTGATGCTTTGGTTGATGCAATTTAACTAGAATTGGATGATCCATCTGTGCCATGCATATCTAGTTTCACCAGGTATAGAGACTTGAAACTTTCATGGAGTATACATGGTCAAGTTAGATTAGCCCCAACACATAATCATATTAATCTTACAAGCAAAATAACATCAAAAGTACAGAGTGCAAGATTTCATTCTTTTTGCTCTTATGGCCCCAATTACAAGTTAACTTCTATAGCAAAAATTTTCACATTTTACTGCTCTCAATTAATGTCAGGGCCAAATGAAATCGAGCTTCTTGATCACTGTAGAGGATGCTCGACGACTGGAACTGGGGCATCCTTCTCGGTTGCTTCAACTTCAGTGACCATTATTTCCTCGACCACATCCTTCACTTTCTCCTCCTTGTCCTCTGAGGGCTCAACCACCGTCTCTGATTGCAGCTCACTGATCCCTGGAGCGAGCTCCTCAGTCACAGCAGCTGCTGAAATTTCCCCAACTGGCTCGGAGAGGTCAACCAATGGCTTCTCCTCCTTTGTCTCCTCAACAATCTGACTCTTGTCCTGCAGATTTCAGTATCACAGAGGAAAAAAGAAAGAACAGTTCAGGAATCTTGAAAAAGGTACCAGGGATTCTCACCCCAGCAGGAGTTTCTCCTTCTACAGGCTTTATGAAGACTTCGGTTTCGGCCGGGTTCTCAGACGGAATGGCATTAGATGGCTCCTTGGGTCTGCTTGCACAGCCACCCATGTTGAGCCTGGCCTTATTGCTTATTGCAGGAGGACTTGGATGCGAGAGCTTGAGAAGGAATGCAGCGATGCCTTGAACATAGAGGGGAACCTCTCTTATCGACCAAGGCCATGCCAAATGGTGAAGGGTGGAGAGGAAGAGGAGGAGGAGGTGGGCGTGTGGTCAGAGTTGGGAGAGTTTGAATGGCTGGTTGCAGGAGGAGTTGCCTGAGCTTTGGACCATTTCAAAGCTCCCGCAGCTCCTTTTGCACCCATGCGAACTTTCAGGAAGAACCGTTAAGCCACAGGTCAGAGTTTATTAAACAAGAAAAGCGCGGGAAGTTTTTTTTTTTCCTTTCTTATTATTTTATGAAATACTTTTCCAACCGCTTAAAACATTCCAATCTTTTTTCGGCACTAAAAAACACAACTTGTTTATGCATGGGACAATGAATTATTATATTATACTTTTTAATATGTATTGATAAAATATTAAGGTCCGATGGAGGTGCTATCTATTTAAATAGATAATACTGTATTACTTATCTTAACAATCGTAGGATGTTCGATATACAGTAGATTTAACAATTTATAATAAACTATTTAAGAAAGAGAAAATTTTATATCCATTGTATATTTAGCATCATACGGTTATTATGGGAAGTAGTATGATGCTAAAGTAGGTAGCACCTTCATTTTTTTTCAAACAATTAATGCATTACTGAAATTATGTGAAATTTTTCTTAGAAACAATTTTTTTCTTTCTTCTCATATTTAGGATACATTGTGTACCCTACTTAAATAGGGTACACCTCCGATAAATCTCTTTTATTAAGGGTTGCAAATGAATTAAAATAATTAACTTATATTTTTGTCTTACTTTTTGAGGCAATCAAATACGGAAAAAACTCATCATCAATCGAATATTCTATTATTTAATTGGCATGTTGAGCTGAGCATGTTATGTTGTATTTATTGATTGACAAGCCCAAAAATAATTTCTTTTATTTAACAAACATTTGTTCAAGGACCCAATGACATCGGTGATTAATTTAGATTTAATAACAATTATTGTTGTGATTTATATATGCGTATATTGTGCATTGTTGGGATCGTTTTTTTAGTTTTTACTTTAGCATCGTATCGACGTATGTACGCCACAATTCATATATGTCCATAAATAGAAGGGATGGAGTGTGTAATAATTGGTTGGTGATAATAAAATCTGAATATGTTCTCCAATTCTTGTTCTTCTTTCCTTGGTCCATCTCGTGTAGTTGAACAAGAATGGATTCATCTAAACTTCAGTCTGCTAGTTTTTTTTTACATGATATCAGAGTTGTCTCTAGAAGACAGATGTCACGACCCCAGTTTAAACCTTGGTTTATCCCGCAGGTCGCAACATATCATGGACAATCAAGTAAAATTTTGCGGAAACATGCTATTAATTCAAGAGTAATATAATAGAAAGTGGTGAAACCATGCAAGATTTTTATTGATCATTCAGAGCCAATGCACTATTTAACTTTTACATACAAGTCTAGTTTCAAATATTACAACCAACTCTTTTCTTTTATATTACACACACAAAATGACTCTCAAGTTCTTTCAAAAGAAACATAGGAGACACAAGTCTCATCTAT
>LTAE01000110.1:1975-57907 GCA_001647135.1 Pontederia paniculata | reverse complement strand
ATATATAGTCAAGGCACGCTCTTTGTTGCTAATTATTATACTAATCTAAAAAATCTTTGAGAAGATTTTGAATCTTTAGTCTATGCACTACCTAACTTGGATGTCCTAAAAGATTACAAGGAGCATTTTGAATAATTGTTTTACTCATGCAAAAACACAAATATTTTTTATGAGTCCACCTCCTTCTATTAATCATGGTTATGATATGTTGATTGAAGAAGAGCAAAGGCAGACTAAAGGTAACTCATATTCATAAGCATTTTTTTTCTTGGAGCAAAGACACAAAATAACTGTGGCAAACATAAGAAAGATTAAGCATTGTCTTGGAGCATTGTAAGAAACTAGGTCATAAAAGGGCTTAGTGCTATAGGCTTATATGCTTCCCATCAAATTACGAATTTAAAGGCAAAAATCAGGTGAATCCCACATGTTTTCTGGCACAATAGTTTTGATAAGTCTGGAGATTTAAAAACTTCTAAGAACACCGGTGACTTTTATTGAAGAACAGTATTAAATGACAATCCAGTAGCTAAACAGGGAGCAAAGCACTTCAAGCATTGATTCTAAAGTTAATATGATAGGTACTGGTGTGACACATTCTAGTAATTTTTGGATAATTGATATAGGAGCTACTAATCACATGACTTCTCATTTAGAGTGACTAACTAATACAAAATCACTTATCAATCACAATTGTGTCACTTTGCCAAATGGGGCTACTTCTTTAGCTACTCATTTAGGTTCTTATTTTTTGGAACCTAGAACCAACAAAAGACTCTCAAATGTGCTTTGTGTATCAGAATTCATATTCAATCTTATTTCAGTTAGGGGTGTTCACGAACCCGACCCGAACCCAAATCTGACCCAACCCGATTGATTTTATTTGGGTTGGGTTGGATCGGATTGATAACAAAGTAGTCATCGAATTCGATCCAACCCGACCTTCATTAGATCGAGTTAGATCGGATTGGTCATCGATTTATTCGATTGAATTTTTTCATATATTTTTATTATTTTTTATAATATTTAACATCAATTCTATTTTAAAAAATAAAAAAACATATATTTTTTTAATTTTTTAAAGGATATAAAGTATAATTTGTAATATATTTTAATTTTAAAGTAATAAAAAATTCTTATTAAGAATAAATTGGTTTAAATTTAATAAAATATATATAAAAGTTCGGATCATCGGGTTGGATCGAGTCCAAAAAATTGAAACATGTACTCGACCCGTTGATGATCGGGTTATGGTCGGGTCAATTCGAGTTCGGCCTGACCAACGATCCGATCCGATCCAATTAAGATTGGGTTGGTTCGGATCGTCGGGTTCATCGGGTCAATCCGATTCGATGAACACCCTTAATTTCAATGACTCAACTGATTAAATATTTGAATTGTGGAGTATCATTTACTTCTTATTATTGTTTGCTTCAGGACAAGTGCAATAGGATGATGAGCCAGAAGGAAATGTTGCCTTTATTACTTTGACTAGTCGAAGGAGGAACCTAAAAGTTTTAACACTTGTCTAGTTTCTGGTTCTAATGGATTCACCCAAACTTTAGAGTCTGCTAGTTTTTTTTACAATTATTATGTGATTTTTTTAAATCTACATACTTATTCTACTTTAGACACCTCCTATTAGAGGTGTAATAAAAAAAGGAAAACCTAAAAACTGATTTGTCCCTCCACAACTATGTGTGTATATATATATATAGCGATGCCAAAATATATAAACATGATTGATTTCAATTTAATAAATATTTTGATATTAAAGAAAATCAAAGGTTTTTTGAATTTATAAAAACTAATTCGAAAAATATAGGGAAATTTTTATTCAAAAAATATTCGATAGCACACTCAATATTTTTTGCCTTTTTATTCTATATTTGATATTTGATAAAGGATTTATATTCAAATTTTTGTTTTTCCTTAATATTCTTTGTTCTCGCATGAAATTGAGAACTTCTTTTATGAGATCTTGCCTGTTTCATTTGCTCGATGTGTTTCATTTCCTCGTGCCATGCACCCTTCCTAGGCAAAGAAAAATTATTTTATATTGAGTTAAGAATTCAGCTTGTAATTTTGAGTTCAATCTTGAAAATATTACTACCTGTTTATTAACACTCTAGATCCTTAGTTGAATTTACTAATTTGAACATCCATAGTTGTTAAACAAACTAATATAACATAATACTTTTAATGATTCTAAGATATTAATAATAAGTGTTAGAAAATATATAAATTGTTGTATATCAAATTACAAAAAATTAAACTGTTTTTTTTTTACATGTGTGCGCACATTCACTTTATCGGTCATTTATTCAAAATTTGAAAGAGTAGCCGTTATGTTAAAGAACTGACGACAAAACTTGTCACATCAATTAAAAGTCCCGAGTAATATTAAAAGAAGAGCCACTTCAAAAAGAAAAATCTTTTTGAAGCATTTTGGACAATTTTGCCCTTTGTAACTTTTTCTGGTTGGAAAACTACCCCTTGAAGATCATACATTTTTTTATTTTTTTTATGAGAAAAATGGGGGTGCATAACAATTTGCTATGCATCCAGTGTGGTGCATGATCTAGATCATTAGTTTAAAAATCAATGATCTAGATCATAATTAATTTATGGTCCAAATTTTTAAATGGATAAGATATGGATCATTGATTTCTAAATCAATAGTCCAGATCATGCACCGCGTCGGGTGCATAGCAAATTGCTATGCACCCCATTAACCTCTTTTTTTATATAGCAGTTCTTTTTTATACAATAATTATATTTTTGTTGCTTGCTACATTAAATAACTGTTTATATTTTTTTATAAAATATAATTAGATAAATGTACAGAATTCACTCTTTTTGATGAAGAAGCATTTAAGGGACGGAGAAAAAATGAGAGCCTAAAAATGTTAAAAATCACATAACAAACAAATGTTTAAAATTGAATAATGATATCAAATTTAGAAAACTAATTCATTTGATTTTAGAGTATTTTTCAAGTTGTTTACCCCCTAAAATAAATTTTAAGTTATCAAATGAGTTAATTTTCTAAATTTAGTATCATTATTTATTTTTTAACATTATTTATGTTTTAATATCTTTTATGATACCTTGCCTTTTTCAAATAAATAAATAATGAAAAAGGTAACGTCTTGAATTATTTAGCTTTTTCAATACGTTTGCACCCTAAAATACTCTAATATCAAATGAATTAATTTTCTAAACTTAATATCACTATTTATTTTTAAACATTATTTATTATTTTATTTTATTAGTGATTGTCACAGTATCTGAAACTATTAATCTTGACTAATTTATATCGTTCCGAGTCGAATATTTATCTATAATGGATAAAGCGACTATCACTCCATCACAATTTTTGTAAGTCCATAGCATTTAATTTTTTTCATAAAAAAGTGACTTGTGTACATTAATTTATCTAGTTATATTCTATAAAAATATAAACAATTTATTTTACATCTATTGTTAATGGAGCAAGGAATATAGAAATATAATTAACTTATCTAATTATATTGTATACAAATATGGGAAAAAGTATATTATTTTAGATATTGATCTTATTTCCAATCGCAAAATATGGGCAAAGTGGTCCAATTTGCCAAAAGAAGTTTTTTTTGGAGTGAGGATAGAACCTTCCATCCCATTTATGTATAAGAAATTTGAAATCCAATTTTGATTATTTGGCTGGTGAATTTCTTATACTCGAAAATAGTGATTCAAAACAAGTGCACACAAGCAAATAATGGATCGGAGTTTGAGAGCAAAAGGATAAAAAAGGAAAACAAGCTCGCCCTTTTCTGAATAATGATCCAAACTTGGTATTAATTCTTTGAGCACTTCTACATCCTCTTAAAAATTCTCTAACTCTATCACAATGTCATCTTCAATAATTTCATCACTTTTGATAGTAAATTTTTTATATGAGTATTATGAAAAAATGTTAAGGAGAAAAAAGTCTCGTTAAGTATATTTTTTATGATAATTTAAATCATTATATTCGAATTTTACGATATAAGATCAAATATAAAAAATTAAAATATTTTTTAAAAATTTAATTTAAGATCGTATAGTCTAGATCATCTCTAAAAAAATTATTTAGCAAAACTATTAAATAGACTCTCTAATATCATTTTTAGAAGATGCGCTTGTAGAATTTGAATTTTCATAATTCTTTTTACCTTTAATATTTTTTATCTATCGTCAACATTTTTTATCTATCGTCAACATTTTTTTCTTTGATATTTTTGTACATCTCGAATTCGAATATATAAATTTAATATTTTTTTACATCTCGAATTCTTTAGCTACTCATTTAGCTACTCACGATATTGTACAAAAATATTAAATTTATATATTCGAATTCGAGATGTACAAAAATATCAAAGAAAAAAATGTTAATATAGTAACCATTTAAAGAAACTTTTTTATTTCATGATGTAATAAATTTTTGTTTGTAAATGGAAGGGCTACTTCCCTATATTCTTAAATCAGTCTTAAACATACAAAATGAGTAATACCAATTAGTATCATCATATAATAACTCTCTCCTTATTCATAACAATTTATAAAAAAAATACAAAAGAATTATAGTTTCATAGTTGGATGTTCGGATCTTTTCTATATATTATCAACGCGACTATTTTATATTGCACGTTTTACTGTTTAACTAAAATTTATATATTTGAGTTCGAGATTTTCAAAAATTATAATTTACTAACACATGAAAAAAATGAAAATGCATAACATTTTGTACTACACCACATAAGTCACATTATTTTGATAATTAATTTTAAATTAATGATAAAATTTGATCTAATTAAAATGATGAATGTACCTAGTGGGATGCAGTACAAAGTTTTGTGCACTCTCAATTTTCTCTTAAAAAAAACTTTTTGTTTCATGATGTAATAGATATTTTAAAATGGAAGGGCTACTCCACTATATTAGTAAAGAGATTAAGAAATGTTCGGAGCAAATTCTGCTCCACATATATGGAGCACCATATGATTTATAATGAAGGGCTCAAATTATTACCTTCATTTAAAATAAAGGACCCCATATTTTAATCTGAGCCCTTCATTATAAATCAGATGATGTTCCATACATGTGGAGCATAATTTGCTCCACATATTCTTTATTTTCATTATTAAATCGGTCTCAAACATACTAAATGAGTAATATCAATTAGTATCACCATATAATAACTCTCTCCCTTATTCATAATAATTTATAAAAAAATACAAAAAAATATTTTTATTCAAATGTAAAAAAAATAAGAATGCTTTCAAGTGAAATAATTAGAATTTATTGCTCTGAGTCAAAATTTATTGCATTTTCCTTTTTGGTGTAAAAGCTGATGGATGCCTAAAAATATTTGTTCCATTTGACACACACAGCCACAGCCAGCTACAAATCCGGACCCACACCACCCAAAAAGTAAGCTACCAAAACCAACTCCACGGACTCGAATCCGAACCATTTTTTTTTCTTTTCTTTTCTTTTCCTCAAATTGGACAAAGAAATAAAAAAGAAAGGCGCGGCTCTTGAATTAGAACTAAGTCTTCCTTCGTCGTCTCCGGCGAGCCATGAACACCGCCGTCCGGCTCGCCGGCCGACGTCCTCTCCACCCCGCGCTCGTCCTCTGCGTCGCCCTTTCCCTCCTCCTCCTCCTCGTCCCTCATTCTCGCGCACAAGGCATCGACTCGGCCGCCGATGACGGCGAACCCTGCCCCGCGCTGTCCGACGGCGGCGTCTCCACCTCCTCCTCGTCCTCCTTCGGTGGAGGGTGTCAGGTCAACTGCTTCAGACCGGACCCCGTCTGCGGCGTGAACGGCGTCACGTACTGGTGCGGGTGCCAGGAGGCGGCCTGCGCCGGCGTCCGCGTCGCCAAGCGGGGCTTCTGCGAGGTGGGAAGCGGCGGGAGCGGCCTCGTCTCCGGCCAGGCGTTCCTCCTCATCCACATTGTTTGGCTCATCATCCTCGGGTTCGCCGTTCTGTGCGGCTTCCTCTGATCAAACGGCATCCCCGGTAGATAAACTTCTTTTAATCGATACATTTGTTATTGTTCGTCATTCTCTTTTGCATTTCTTTTCTCCGAGATGTGCGCTCGTTTCATTGAGATGAGAGAGGTGTTGGCTTCATTCTTTAATATGCTGTAATATAATTGTTATACTAATCGACTGGAAGTAATGGCTAAATTTCGTGTAGGTTTTCCTTTCGTAAATTTTGTTTATTGTGGTTGATGTTGTGATCCATTTGTTGAATCAGGATGAACTGTTTCTGTTTAAATTTTGCTAATTATTTGTGTGCTCTAGAACATAATGTATTGGGGGACTTCTGCTTAGAAACCATTAAGTTTGCAAATTCTTTATGTGCTCTAGAACAAATTCTTATGCTGAGAAACCAAGAAAAGAGAATTCAACCTTGTTTTGTTATAGCATCTTTAACGATTACAAACCTGAATTATTTTGTTATACGATAACGTGATTCAGCAGAATTTTCTTCATAAATCAAGGAATTCAACTGAATTCCTCTTACTATGTTACCTTCAAAAAATTACTCTTACTATGTAACATTTTTGGACCTCGAATTCCTCTATGGCTCACTCCTCCCACCAAGAAATGGTTCCTCTTTGGTTCATTTTATTTTCTTTGCTTTAGCTTCTCTATCTGAAATCTGAAATGATGTTCATGGTGGCCTTTGGCCTTTGATCCTGTTGTAAAGTTTCCACTTCTGCTCTCCTGATTTACCATTTCTTTGATTGTTATGTTGTAATTTCTCATTGCGAGAGAAATGTTTCGCATTGCTGTCTTTTAGGAATCTAGGTATATATGGACCCTTTTTGAGAAAAAAAAACAAGGAAAGATAATTTCATTAACCAAAAGGAATAATAATGTTGGGAGGTTCGAAGGAGGATCCTCCCCCCAAAAAACATCAATAGTTGATGTCCTAGCTAAGGTAGCCAAAAATTTCACGGCGGAATTTGGTTCGCGGTAGATATGTCTAATTTTAACTGCCTGATAGTAAGATATTCCAACAGTCTGTTAGCATGTTCTTGATGTGCTAGGGTGCGGGAACTTCCTTCAGTACTTTGGTAAAGTTGATCAAATCCGATTCAACCTGAGTATGAGTGAAGCCCAGTTGTTGACATCTCACAGACCACCTGGATACTCAGGTGCTTCTGTTCAAATGGTCGAATGGAAAAAAAATTATGAAACAACTGCAAAAATCAGCAAACTAGTGTTAGAATGGACTTGTTTTTTTTATCTTTGTATCATTTTCATAGGATCATATGTTCGTTTGATCTTTGTATTGTTTCCATAGGATCATATTCTTTGTATTATTTTCATGAGTTCATCTGACATATGAAATTGACCTTTGATAATACATGAAAAATATGTATTCTCATATGGCCATAAATTAAGGCATCTCTAAAACCATTACATCTTTTGGTTATATTTCTTACTCTTGACATCTTATATGGTGACTGTATTTTCATGCTCTATTTAATTTTATTTTCCGTGAAGACGGTCACATCATCTTTTATTATTTGATCTAGAGGATCCTGTTCATTGTATTAACCACTTTGGCATCTAAGCTTTAAATTAATTGAGTGCTTATTTATTGATTTCTTAATGACAACAATTCTTCAAGTGCCCAATGAAATGAGATACCATGACCCACTAAATTGATTGTATTGCAATTGTATGTTCTTCCTGTGTTGCAAATGCGGAAAAAATCCTTAGAGTCTGCATGTGTATCCTGTTGAGGATGATGTTTATAAGTGGAACTTTGTTTTTCAGCCAAGCTTCTTGTAGCTTCATTTTGATCAGTGAATCCCACATATACTGTTTCCCAGAATTGCTTCTTATTATGCAACCATAAAATGAAATTAGTTACTTGATACCTGGTAAAGATATTCCTTTTGAAGGGGTGGTAGAGATAAAGAAACATTGATGCTTAGGAATGCCTGTGATAACATTTTTTAGGACAACTTTGTCCATTTCTTTGCCCTTTGTCCAAATTATTCCATTCCGTTATCCTCTAAATTTTTTATGCAAATAAATGGATGATTATTTTATTCCATTATTTTCCATGTTTTTTTTTTAAAATCTATAATGAGTTTTATTATGCACTGTCTTCTCTCTCATCCTTCATTCTTCCCCGCGATTAATTTTTAGCCAAACAATACAAATGAGAGTTAGAATTTCCGCAAACGGCTAAAATGGAATGGAATAGATATTATGTTTTATTTATTTAAGATGTATTATCTTTGCAAAAAGGAAAAGAACATAGTGAAAATCTGCTTTCTATAGTTTATACTCAGATTATCCCAAAAAATCTTAAATACTAATTTTACAAACTACAACAGTATATAATTTTCCAAAGAAATTCTTTATCACTTCAGGTCTCAAATATGACAATTTTAAAATCATGTCCAAACAACGACGGAGAAGTGGGGACAATTAATCAATTTTGTAGAATGGATTTGTTTCTTTTTCTTAGTTCCATAAACTATTGGCATTTTATTTAATTGGATATTCGATTGTAAATATATAAAAAAATTATTAAATTGATGACTACAATAATTAATCACGAAACTGAGTTCTAAATAAAAGTTGCTAATTAATTATGCAACCAAATTTTATTTAAATCCTTTTTTTTTACTTCACAAAAATGAAATGCAACTAAATCTTTTATTTAAATATAATTGACTTTCTGTATTGTGTCTCACTTGTTAATGCTAAAAATAAATTATATTTCATATATACAAGAAAATACTTATGCTGCATTGGCGCGGATGTCGCAACACCTCCATGCAAGCATTAGACGTGACCGCATGCCTCGCACTCTTCTTTTATTGAACTTTACGAATACAAAAAGGGCAAAATAGTGGAACATTTTTTCTTACATGAACTCGAATAAAAAATTGATTTAATTATCTAGCAACATAAATTAGATGCCAATCTTACTGCACCCATGCATACATAAATATGTATACATCGTCATTTGATGCAATTTTTTTTTAATTTAAAATAAGTTTTGTTCATCCTCCTATATAATAGATTATAATGAAGCTGTATGGGTAAAAAAAGTTGTTCCAAAATCAAAATACATACAATATTGGAAATTAAATACGCTATTATCTTGAGCTCATTTAGTAATTTTATATCTCACAAGACTCACATACTAATTTTAACTGCCATGCTTACTAAAAAGAATTATCGTCAACATGACGAAAAATACATTATAAATCAATTATATTATAATTAAAATTCATTAAAAAATGCATGTAGTTTATTGTCCTATATATCTCATTAAATTCATTTACCTTATTTTGCAACAGTCAACTGATTCAATAACTGTATTTAATAAGCACTTTTTTTTTATTTTATAATAGAATAATTAAATTTTAATAACTAATAATTAATCGGATTTACTAAATATAATCAAAACCAAAGAAAATCAAAGCGAATTAAAAATTCGAAAACTTGAAGATATAGAATGATTAACCTTAACCGGATTAGTAACACAGGTAAAAAAAATCGGTTTATATAATGGTTAAAAGGACTAATTAACAAGAATTGGTTAAAACAGTCGTGTCGAAAAGTTTTCTCATCGATAAAAAAAGAGAAATTTAATTATTATCCCATGGCAATTTGACATTAGAAAGGAATTATGTAAACTAATAAATAGTTGGTAAATAAATAATTGTCTTATGGGTGATGCTTAAGAAGAGATCATGATCGCTGGGAAGAACGGTGGGGAGAGAGAGAGAGAGAGAGAGAGAGAGAGAGAGAGAGAGAGAGAGAGAGAGTGGACCGCCACGTAATGTCTTATACAAGTTGTTGAGAGGATGGACCGCCACGTATGTAAGGTCTTATACAAGTTGTTGATGCATGCGTATAATGTAACACGTAGGGACTTATAGTAGGACAAATATAATTAGTGCTAACTTGAGAGAGAGAGAGAGAGAGAGAGAGAGAGAGAGAGGGACCGCCACGTAAGATCTTATACAAGTTGCATGCGTATAATGTAACACATAGGGTCTTATAGTAGGACAAATATAATTAGTGCTAGCTACTTGAGAGAGAGAGAGAGAGAGAGAGAGAGGATGGACCGCCACGTAACGTAAGCTCATGCATTTGTTAAATATCTTATTTTCCCGGCATGCTAATTTACTTTTAATATATCATATAAAATTTACAATTTATTCTACATTTCTACCTATCAGTTAATAAATAATATGGATTACATGTTACTATTTTATAATAAACATTATTCATCTCTTTTAAAATTATATATTTATAATTGTTGCTTTATAAATAAGCTATTCATTTCTAATTATCATTTTATTACCTTTTGATGTTGATTTTTCCTACATTTTTTTTAAAAATATTTAGTTAATCAACTCCTAAATATAAATAAAGGGGGAAAACATACCATACATAATAAATGTATCCAATTTTTTTTATAGGACTCCGCCCTCAAATTTAGAACTACAACCAAAATGCCCTAATATGAATAAAATGGTTTGGACATTTTTTTCTCTCCAAATTGATGGAAAGATGGAAGATATAATAATATTAAAGACGACTTTACTTTTTTCAGATTTTTTCCCTAAAAAAGGTTTAATAATATTATGGATAAAAAAAGCCATTGAGTTTTATGGATAAAAAAAGAGAAAAATTGGTGCAAAATTATGTGAATTCAAATTAAAATTTAATGATCTAGTTGATATACGATACGAGTTTTTGAGATCCAATTCAAAGTTTTTAAAGAAATTTCGACTCTTTCTTCGAATATTAAATGTTATTAGAACATATAATGAATGATTTTTATTTATGTTAAAACTTTGGAAAGTGATTTTTATTCCTTCGGATGCACCTAACAGCTTTAAAATTTAAATCATTAGTGGGTCCATTTTGACTGATGGATTTAAAAACAAAATTAAGACACTATTTATTTACAACTATTATTATTATTATTATTATTATTATTATTATTATTATTATTATTATTATTATTATTAGTTTAATGGAGGTGAAACATCTATATAATTAATCCTTCATTTTTAAATTTATAATTTAAATTAAAATAATTTATAATCACTTAATTAAAATATTCTAACTGATGTCTTATCTATTTTCTCTATTCTTTAATTTAAATTATAAATTTAAAATTGAATGATAAATATATGAGCGTTTCAAGTAAAATATATAAAGAATATTCATCTTTATTAAACTCTATTATTATTATTATTATTATTATTATTATTATTATTATTATTATTATTATTATTATTATTATTATTATTATTATTATTAACATTTATTACTACTATTATAAATAGAATGAGATATTTGGGCTAAAACTATATCACACTTTTTAGAGGAGCAGCCGCAAACAGTTCATTCCCATCCACATCCACATCCCAATCCACCATCGAAGGCAAGAACAATAGATCGAGGTTCATACTGCTAATCTTTCTGATCTTTGGTTCCAAATCCATGTTCTGTTTTCCCATTCTTTTATTTTGGTATTAAATCCATTTAATCTTCTTCTTCTTCTTCTTCTTCTTCTTCTTCTTTTTCTTCTTCTTCTTCTTCTTCTACGGCCGATTTGGTTTTTAAGTCTGAAAACTGCAAGGAAACATGCTCTCTGTAGACATGGTGCATGTCGCTTGGATCCTTCATGTCATTGATCGAGTAGAATCTTATTCTGTAGATTTGTGCCTTGTGTTTTGAACTGTGAAGGAGAAGTAATTAACGTGCGTGGATGGTGCACTGCGAACTGAACGGTCTTCCAAATTTTGTGCAGATATGATGGACAGCGAACTCGGCACTGGGAACTGTCATGCATGGGCGGCCAGAGATCCCTCGGGAGTTCTGTCGCCCTACAGATTTGATCGCAGGTCGGCTTAAGAACATGAACATGTTTTCCTGATTATTTTGCTATGCAATAGAACGCAAAGATTGAGTATCTATTTTACTTCCTGGAAATTTGTTCATTTCGTTTGACTAATTATACCAACTAGAAGAAACCCGAATCTAACATGCGAAAGATCAATTTTTTATTAGGTCTGAAAAAAAAATTGCAATTTCTGCAGTCTCTCCAGTTGATATGATACAGTTTGCTTTTTCTCTGTTGTGAGATGCAAGCCAGTTAATTGATGGAAAAGCTAATTTTCGGTTCTATTGGCATTCTTGTGATAGAACTGTGATGAGATTTTGTTCTGAATTTTCTGCAGAGTTCTTGGTGATGATGATGTTTCCATAAAAATAATGTACTGTGGAGTTTGCTATGCTGATGTTATTTGGACAAAAAACTATCTTGGTGATTCAAAATATCCGGTAGTGCCTGGGTATGTTTTGCTAATCTTAAACTTATCGTGTTGGTATCATGATAAATTACTCCTTGAGAGATATTCTGAATCATTTCAAGTCTCTCTTGTATTTGTTGTTTTGATTTTTTGGTATAGTAATTTTGGGATCCTTCTGCACCTTGGATAAAAGATAATTGTACTTAACAATGCAAAAGGTAAAAAAGGACAATTGTTGTCATCGAAAAAAAGATATTTATTTCTTTTTTCTGGTGGAAAAATATGTTGCATAACAAAAAAAATGAACATAATACTGGATACTTCACTTCCTTTTATTGAGGTAAAGTTTGCTAAACATATCTAAGGGAACTATGAAAATTCTTAGAGAACATATCCCAAATGAATTGAAGTTGCACATCGATGAAAACATCAATGTTTGCAGATATTTATCATGCTCCACAAATGACAAGATTTGTCCTAAAAGATCATGTAAATGTATAAAGGAGAGTTTTTCAATCCCCAGTCAATTGATCATCTAATCCAGTGTATACTTTATATCCAAACCAGAGAGTTCAAATCATGTTCAGGAAATCCAAGTTCAGGATTCTCAATAAAAATAAGGTAGAAATATTTTCTACTATGTATGATGGGTTCATGTTGGTCATCCTNTTTATATCCAAACCAGAGAGTTCAAATCATGTTCAGGAAATCCAAGTTCAGGATTCTCAATAAAAATAAGGTAGAAATATTTTCTACTATGTATGATGGGTTCATGTTGGTCATCCTATATTTGAAACCTTGGTTTAGGATTCTCAATAAAAATAAGGTAGAAATATTTTCTACTATGTATGATGGGTTCATGTTGGTCATCCTGTATTTGAAACCTTAGTAAACTAAACGTCTGTTTAAAGAAACAAAAAACCTTTACTTTTACTGCAAGATTCTTGCAGTAGTGTTAAAGCTTGCAAACCTTTTTTTTCTGATTTAAGTGCTATAAGCTTTTTTTGGTAGAAAGTTCATGAGGATTTTCAAGCTTTTGCAAACTTTTGAATGAAAAAATCGAGAGAGGGAGACGGTAATTTCTGGGGATGGAGTTATGAAAAACTTAACTACAATGAGAATGAACAATGTTTTCACTATTGAAGCTAATGACATGTTTCTTATCAACCTTTTCCTGATTAATTTGTTTAATAGCTTTGAATTGTATATCTTTCATTGAGAAATATGTAATTTGTCATTCTGACAATAAGTCCAGTCCACATTTTCCTTTGAAATATTTTGAATTTTCTGTAACCTGCTGCCCTTCTATGCAAAGGGAACGCTTTATAAAAAGAATCCCCACCTCTAACATCAGTTGTAGAGAATATAATTATATCATGTGACTGAAGATTTAAGAGGTTTCAGACGAAAAAAAAAACTATTATCCATTTATGTATTCCAATCTTCTCAGTTCAGCGATTTTGGGTAGAATTTTATGCAAAAAAAGTGACAAACTAATTTTCATAATATCGCTTTCTTTTCCTCTGAAAGATACCATAGGAAGACTATTAAAATAGTGAGTGACTATGTTCATCTGAAAAAAGTGTGAATTAACGGAATCACTAGCAACATTTATAGATTTCACATGTTTTCTTTCTTGTCGTAGAAATCCATGAATGTTAATAAATTCCATCACTACATGAACTTCATATTCAGACATGAGATTGCTGGAGTTGTCACGGCGACTGGTTCAATGGTTGAAGGTGTCAAGGTTGGTGATCATGTTGGTGTTGGGACATATGTTAACTCATGTCGAGAATGCGAGCATTGTAACGATTTCCAAGAAATCTTCTGCTCAAAAGGGGAAACTTTAACTTTCAATGGACTTGATTCAGATGGCACTGTCACGAAAGGCGGATATTCTAGCTACATCGTCGTTCATCAAAGGCAAGTTGCCTTCTTTGACCTTAATTTTTTTTATGAAGCAAGAATAACATTTAGCAAGATTGTTTATAGATTTTACAGTCTCTACAGGTTAATATCATTCTCATCACATAAAAGAATCAAAATATTTTGAACTGAGTACAAAAGAAAAAGAAAACATTTTTCACTTACCTCATGACTTGGGATACCTACACCTAATTTATGAGATGTAAATACTAAACTGAGTGAATTCTTTTATACATTGAAATAATTGAAAATGTGAGGACCCTTTTGTCTAAATTCATTATTAAAAGGGACCTTTTTTAACTTAACAATTTCTACTTAACACCCATGAATGTATATTGTTCCGTGAATGTCAATGATTCAAGTTCAGGATTTCTTTTCACTCTTCAGAAGACTACTTATATGTATACCCTAGAGAAATAGATACGAATGATTATTGGTAAATTTCGATGCCACCTAGAAGTTTGCATTTATATGGGTTTACACAGCATTATTGTCTGAATTATAGCTCATGCATCCTTTGACCTCTATGTATTCTAGTAACAGCTTAAATTTGTGTATTGGAAAAAAAAACCTAGTTTGTATTGTGCATGCAATGTTGACCTACTTGTAGTTCATGACACAGGTACTGTTTCAAGATTCCTGATGGCTACCCACTGGATAAAGCTGCCCCTCTGCTGTGCGCAGGCATCACGGTGTACAGCCCCATGATGCGTCACAGGATGAACCAACCTGGTAAGTCTCTTGGTGTCATTGGTCTCGGCGGCCTCGGACATATGGCCGTGAAATTCGGGAAAGCTTTTGGCCTGAAGGTGACAGTTCTAAGTACTAGCGAATCCAAGAGAGAGGAAGCCATGACACTCCTCGGTGCTGATAAGTTTGTGGTAACTTCAGACCAGCAACAGATGCAGGTGAGAGGCAACAAACTACTCATTCTTGCAGCTGTTATTAAGTTCATTTGAGTTGTTCTAGGGTATACTAAGCAATCAACTTAGAGAACAATTTACAGTCTAGAAACTAATGCATGTTTCAGAAAACCATAAAAAAGTTGCTTGTGCATTTCAGCATTGCTAATACTATGCATCTGAATTATGCAGTCGTTGGCAAAATCATTGGACTTCATCATTGACACAGCATCTGGAGATCACCCTTTTGATCCTTACCTGTCTCTCCTGAAGTTTTGTGGGGTGTTGGTCCTGGTGGGCTTTCCAAGTGAAATCCTGGTGCATCCTGCGGCCCTTCTTTTGGGTATGAACTACGATAACATTTGCATCCTTTCTTCAGACATGTGAGATATTGTGTCAATTCCTTCACATCTCTATGTATTGACTCTACCCTGCTGCACATTTCAGGTGCCAGAAGCATATCTGGGAGTATTACCGGCGGGACGAAGGAGACAAAGGAGATGTTAGCTTTCTGTGCAGCAAACAAGGTTTATCCAGACATCGAAGTGATCAAGATTCAGTACATAAATGAGGCTCTTGAGAGGGTCGTCAAAAAGGATGTCAAGTACCGATTCGTAATCGATATTGCTGGTTCTCTCAGTTAGATGCCAATCATGATGTAATTTGTTTGTGGCTTGTCTTTGGAGAGTAATGATCTGCTGCTGTTTATTATCTATAAGTGCTAATAAAACTATATGACACAACAGTATATACTTAGCTTGCATTTTCTTTTTTTTTTTTGTACGTTTTCTTTTTTGCATCCTCATGTATAACCTACTTAGTGGACTACCATAGGACATCATAATTAACCTGCATCGGGAAACATTTTTGTATAATTACTGTTCCATAATAAACAGTAAAAGTTTGGTTATTTACTAGCGATTCATGATATCTTAATAGTGTGATGTATCAATAAGATTCATTTCCGAACGAAGAATAATCTTGATTTTTTTTTCTCTACTTAGGATGAGAAAAGCTTCCATTTCTTGTCAGGAAACAAAAGAATTTTATGTTTGGAGGAAAATTAACAAACGAATATAGCAAATTCTTTGGCGTAAAATGACCATTTAGACTGATTAGGCGACAAGTTTCGAAGATAGCATATTATAGCTCTCCTACGATGACACTTAATCAAAAAAATATGCTTACTTTCAAAAGAAAAAAAAACTTTTAACGACCAAATATTTAGACAAAAACAACAGAAAATTATCATTAAACCAAGGTTGTTAAAACTCGAACCGATAAACGATCCGAAAAGATCTTCGAACAGAGTCGGAGCGAACCAATTAGATCAGATGATTGAACCAACTAATAATAAATTAATATAAATATATATTTATCCTTTTCTAATTCTTCCCGATAATAAATTCAATTATATATATATATATATATATATATATATAATTTCACAATGATAGTTTTTCCTTTTCCAATCAAACTGAAAAAAATGTTTTGAATTTATTGTCAATCAATAATAATTTTAAAACTGTCATTTTGACATAAAATTCAAAATAAATAATAGTAAAACAAATTAATAGTTTTTGACATAAAAGCAAGCTCAAGGTTCGAGATGCAACCAGAACATGGAACTTAAAGCAGTACCTCCTCAAAGAAGTATAGTGTTCGGAAGAAAATGAAAAACCTGTATCATATACATGCTGTTCACTATACTTTTCCTTGTGGCAAAATCAGCTGTTTAACAACCTGGAGTAGCTTAATGGATCAAGGCATGAAACTCCAAAGAGTGTAAATTCCACCTAATAAAACAATAATACAATTTAATACAAAATTCTGCTTCATGAACTCCCTCTTAAAAAAATCTGCTCTTAAGGTTGGCAAGATGCAGAAGAATTTTCATCAAAGTTATGCATCAATAAAGAGAAAAATCACATTTAACATGTTTACAACTTTCATTCAGATAACTTGCTGAGAGATCTAGATCTTTTTTGCTAGTACACATAGGTCATTAAGTTCAAGAGAGATGTTTCTTTCTGAAAGTGGCTCACAGAATATCACATACCTAAAATGCAATTTAAGACGCTTGGCGTCATGCTTCTAACTTTTCCTGGAAACTA
The DNA here is from genome assembly GCA_001647135.1 of Pontederia paniculata. Lineage (NCBI taxonomy): Eukaryota > Viridiplantae > Streptophyta > Magnoliopsida > Commelinales > Pontederiaceae > Pontederia > Pontederia paniculata. The sequence continues at coordinate 40,619 of LTAE01000110.1, read as the reverse complement.
TCTCTTTGATCCATATTCCACAGGTTAAGCGCTTCAAAGACCTGCACTTGGCCACAATTATTTGGTTACTAAAAACATTTGAAGAAGAGCAGACTAATTCATGGAAAAGAGAAAATTACTGATGAAGCAAATCAAGAAGGTATTAGTCTGCATGTGCTAAATTCTGTGACCAGCCCACAGACCATCATAAAGAAAAATGATAAGCAAGATTTAACTTGTCGTACCACCAACTAAGAATGGTTGGGGTTTGTGCCACAGCTTTTTCAGTTTAGCTTCATAATGAAAATTCTTCACTATATACAGAGACCTTTGGTGCTAAACTCACTAGTCCGAAGAGCAATAAGCCACGACACTGCGGTCCATATACAGAGACCATGGATAATTTCAGTCTGCAATGTGAGGCAAAGACATGCATCCTTGTTTTGTTACTTTCAGTCAGTCTGACAAAATGTTTGTTAACTCTACGTCTTCTTTTGAGATATTCCTAACTATCTTAAAGAAAGAAAAAAAAAGAACATATATATATCGAGGTTAATGAGATAGAGCACATCGCTCTACACCTGGGTGTAGAGTACTCATTTCTTACCTTTCGATTAATCTTGCAATCATGAATTATAATCAAATTCATCGGAGAGAATGACTATTGATTCATTTACTGTCAGTATGGTGACAATTTTGCTTTCTTTTGTCTTCTGATTTACTTGTTGTACATTTATAAGAATTTTGGTAGTCTGTTAAACTTTATTTCTGTAATACATGGTTGTCAATAATTATTTTTCTTCTAAAACTTCTTCCCTTTTTGTTGGCAAATAATCTAATATGAAGATCTGCATAATGTTTTTATGAAATAATGTCATTTGGAAACTGATACACTATGATATTAATCGCTTTAGGCATAAGGTATATTTGCACATTTTAAATTTCTAATGATAGTTCTAGCTCTTAAACGTTTTGAATTCTAGTTTTTTTTTATTGGTTTGCTAAGTGGTTGGTTCAACTGGTGGTGGGTTGAGCCCGATAAGAGGTCTCGGGATCGAATCCCGGATGTGCCATTGTTAGGAGATGAGAAACCTTTAATGTTCTAATCCTCAAACTGATTAGTCATGGGCTAGCAGCCTTTTGAATATCAGGGTTAACATCAGAAGAAAGGAATATCACTGTTAAAATCGGAAGAAAGGGACTAGTTGTTCATTTTTCCATTTTTTTCTTAACATATCATTAGTCGATTGTTGCAATATTTACAGTATAATGTCCTTTTCTTACTTTTTTTTCGAGAAGGGCAAAGTATCTTGTACGCATATCAATAAATGGAAAGGCGCTCAATGCTTATCATATGTATTACAGTTTTTTAGGGTAATTCCAAGGAAAATAATGATTACAACAAATGAAAACTTACTGAGGATACTCCTGCAAAAGCAATCAAGATGCATTGCTTGCATACTAGAACAAAACCAATGTATATATATAAAGAGGAGAAGGAGCCCAAGTAACATGGTTGGTTGAAGATTTATGCTATTATATTGTTACAATTAACACCAAAACAGTTCTTGGTGCCATCTTATAGGCACTACCAACAAAATAAGTAGGAACAATAGTTGAACACCTACAATTGCAATAGTGCGAATTTAACCAAATTCTAACACAGTTTCAGAAACTTGATTGGCATTCTTTTTTCTCCCTACGAGATAACATAGTGCAATGAAATAAAGGAGAAAAATAATAATAAGAAAGGGCTTCATAAGATGAGAAATAGACAATTACCATTGCTCGAGAAGAGTTGTCCACATTGATAATCAATAACCAAGCTCACTTGGATCCCCAGTATATTCTGCTATCTGTTCAAGTCGTACTTTGATCAAAGCATGATTATCTGCATCTCTCACCACTCCAGTTTCATCTTCAGTGTTCCTCTCAACTAGGTTGCCATAAACGCCCTTGTGCTTACCAAACAGCACTAGCACATTGCCTCCCCTCTTAGGAAGTGCTGTCTCTAGAACCTCTTGATCCAACCCCTGCACCAGTTCCTTGTTTCCATCCATTGAAATATCACAGGTAGTAGGTCCAACCACATCAATGACCTCACCCTTTTTCAGGTACAACCTCCCTCTCATAAAATCCTTGCTAACTATTCTGACCTTTATATGGCTTGTCAGCCACCGAACAGTGTTCCCCTTATCCCTGTAACTGTTGCTAGAACTCTCTGGCCGGTCATCATGTCTCTTCTCTTCCTCCTTTCTCCTCTTGCTACTGTTCTTCTCGTCCCTACTTCTTGCATGTACCCGTTCATCCTTCTTCTTCAATGACCTCAGAAACCTCTCCTCCTCTGCCGATCCTTTCTCGATAACCTCATCACGTCCAACTTTAACTTCCTCTCCAGATCCAATAAGCTTCAAAATCAGCTCCGAGGACCCTGAGTCTTTCAAAATCTCGCCTTGCAACCCCATGTGCCGCCCTGATGTGATCCTTACTGTCCTCCTTTTGACAGTCTTCTCTCCTTTTTCTTGGGTAATCCACTCTCCCCTCTTTTTCTTCGGATCTCCTGCAGTAGGGTTGTATCCTATACCTTCCGTCCCAGTCTTCTTCCTGTACTCGAAGATCTTGGGGTCCTCCATCTGCTTGTTCCTTCCAATCGCCTGGCCCTCCTTCCATCCGTACCCTTTTAGCAAGGCAGGACCGAAGTCGCCCACTTCCATCCCCTTGAACTCATCTAGCCCGCGATCCTCGGGGAGATTCTCCATATCCTCTTTAAACTTCTTGAGCATGAAGTCGTCACCGTAGGAACGGCCGCTCCGGAGGGCGCGTCCCTCCTCGTCCTCCTTCCGGAGCTTGGGATCGGCAGCACGGCCTGAACGAAGGGTGAGACCGTAAGCAATGTCGGAGGCGGGGGCATCCCCGGTCGAGGTGTCGAGAACGAACTTCTCGCCGGCGAAAGCGGCGGACGGATCGTCGTCAGCGGTGGGGAGGGGGATGTTTCCCATCCGGCGGTAGATGCCGGTGTTGGGGATGGGCGCGATGACGGCCTTGGCGGCATCGGACACGAGGGGCTGGGAGGCGTCGAATTCGGTGACGAATTGGGGCTTGGACTCCCCATCTCCGGCAGTTGGGACGCCGGCGGCGGTGGCTAGGGCTTGCTTGGAGGGCTTTGAGTGCTTGGAGGACGCAGAGAAAGATATTAAGAGCTTCGACGATGCTGCCGCCGCCGCCGTCGCCGCCGCCGTGTTCGGCTCCTTCTCCATCGGATTCAAAGAGTTGGAAGAATGATTCGAAGGAGGGATACCAAAAAAAAAAAGTTTGATCTTTTTAAGATGAAGAGTGGAGAAGAAGAGGCGAGGCAACCTAGAAATTTCAAAGAAGGCTGCTTTTACGGCCTTTATTTTTTCTTATTGGACCAAATACGACCGATATATGTATTTATAAATAAAAATAGTAAGTGTTATGTATTTATTTCATAATAAGATATTAAATTTAAGATGGATATAAAAATAATTAATATAAATAAAATAAATAGTATAGTATTATAGTAGATAATTTGTTATTATTTTTTTGTAAATACATACATATATAATAATATGGATTTAATGTACTTATTTTTAAACTATTCAATAAATAATTAATAATATATTATAAAAACTACTAAAAAAATTATGATTTATAAAATTTATTATTGATCATATATTAAAGAATTAAATTATCTTCAACAGATGGTTAGCAGTACATAATATTTTTTGGTGAAAAATATGTAGCAATGTTAGTATTTTGTGCACCCGAGTGTATACCTGCGTTATTTACACGTCTATTCTTTTGACATTTTACACTTTATGTTGAGGTTTATATGTCAAATATGTAACCGATGATTTATAATATACGCAGATTAAAAAAAGTGTAAATCCGTAATTTAAATTTAATAAAGTAATACTCTTGTATAAAAAAGTGTAAACCCGTAATTTTAATTTTAATTTATATTACACTTTATGTTGTTTATGTCAATTATACAAAATGAATCTACAAAAATGTATATAAAGTACTCGTTAAGACTCTTGTGGATAATAATAATCAAATGTAAGATATAAGGCCAAATTAAATTAGTGAAGGATGATGCACCCGTAAGAATTTAGTTCGATGGAATAGAGAATATTTTCCAAGAAAATATTTAAAAAAAACCATATCCGAATATCTAAATCAACTGCAAGATTTCCTAACTACTGATCATTTTAATAGTAATTTATCGGTAGCTAATATAACGTTCATACAATAAAAAATACAAATTAAATATTTTATGCATATGCGAAAGTACTTTGAGGAAAAATATTCTCAAACGAGAAAATAAGGAGACTACAAACTTTAAGGCAGTGTTGGGTTGACGGATAAAATAATAAAAATAAAAATAATTATTCTTATTGGCTCGAAAAAAAAATAATTTGTTTCACAAAATTGATAGAATAATTTATTTTTTAAAAAAGTTATTTTAAAAAAACATAAATTCTATTTTAAAAAATAATTTATTCCACGAAATTGAAAGTTATTTATTCCTCGGAAGTTTAGTTCAAAGAACATTACAAGCGTATGACATACATGGATTAATTCTATTTTCCTCCATCAAACTATAGTATATCTTTTAATATAATCGTTGAATTATGTTATTATCTATTTTACACCCTTAAATTTTTAAAATATTAATATTTAATTTCAAAAAACAAATATCATTATTTTTTATATTATTTTTATTTTTTAAAATTATTGAATTACTATTTTACATTGTTAAATTATTATTTTTAGATTCTTATCTAATAATTTTTTTTTTCATAATTCCAAGTATAATTTAAGATTCAACTTTAACTTTTCTATTTTTTTAAGTATTATTTTTTACTTCAAAATATTTTTCACCTTCAAGTTTATTTTTTTTTTAATACAATTGCAAGTTTTCCTTTTTTATAATCTTGAGCAGAACTAAGACTATTTGTCTTCGATCAATTATCTAAAAAGAATAATACAATAATTTAGCAATTTAAAAAATAAATAAAAATGATAAAAAAACTATAAAACCTTACTTTTAGGATTAAATGCCACCATTAAATAAGTTTAAGGGTGCTAAGTGGATAATAATATAGTTGAGGGGATATGTTGATAGATATGTCATAATTTAAGGGAAGAAATTAAAAATAACCCTATATATATATATATGAGTTTAATGATGGTGTACCCAAGTACATCATGTACCATATATATTAAACCATTGAATATAAAATCTACGGTTAATTTATTTAATATTCTTATTTTCTATTTATTTTTTTCAATCGTAAATCTCATATTCAATGGTTTAACATATATATATATATATATATATTATGCGCAAGAACTTGTATTGTCAAACAATGAGTTGTTAGTTGCATTGACTAATAATTATGGTGAGAAAGTCTTCATTATCAAATCATGAGTAAGTTTTTAAGACGTTTGTGGTGTGGAACTGAATAATTACTCACTAAGCTATTAGACAGTTTAATAATAATTCTGACTTGTGAGTTGTGACCATTTGCTACTCATCAACTCAGTACTTTACTTTCTTCTACACAGAGTGGCAAACAACATTTCTGGGCATATAACTACTATCTGAACTTGTTTTGTTGGAACCCTTTTCAGCTTCAGGCTTTGTTTTGTCATCTTCATCAGAGCCTCCAGCTTTTCCCCACAGTACGACGTAGAGCCCAATAATTATGACCAGTGCCCCAAACAAGCTACAAATTAACAACATAATGCTCTCGGATTAGTACATAAATTAAAGATTTAGTGTTATCTGCACACAAGGGCCATGACTTCACAGCTGAAGGATAATTGTGGAGACATTAACTATGTAAAGCCTCAATAATTTTAATTTTAAAAAAGTGTTGATGTAAATTTCACTTTTCTAAAGTAAAATTATTAGTAATTTTATGTGTTTACACGAAGTTACGTTGACACAATCACTTTTCTCTAACTATAATCTGTAAACTGACCTGCCAACATGAAACTGTTCAGCGAAAAATATGACCGAGAAGATCGCTGTAACGACGAGAACCAATGGGATGAACATGGCAGCAAACACAGGTCCCTTCCTCACGATGCAGTATGTTTGTAGGTAGTAAACTACGCAAGATATCATAGTTCCCTGCATTGATCACAGTAAGTTCTTATACCTGCAAAAAGTGAGATAATTGAGGATGTTTATGATGCTATCCACAAGCAGAAGCAGAAGCTAACACAATAGACTGTTGCTAGGAGCTGCATGTTCCATCCCATTCGCCATGAAGAAGCGTGCCTCTCAAAGATGAGAGCAAACACAGAAGATTGCAGTGATGCAAAGAGGCACATTAAGGCGTTCATCGATAGAGCGGCTGGGTAGACTCGACTGACCGTTCCCTGATGTATGAAGATGTATAAACTAATTTCAGAACAAGAAATGAAAGCAAAGAACTAGTCCAATTACTGTACAATATGCCTGAGGTGCATGGTCCAATATAGATCACTTTTAACCATACACGATGACAATTCACTGAAACATAGAATCTTTTCAGAATAGTAAATGCAAGCAAAGTGATCAACTGCTAATTTTTAAGCTTTTTCCCCTTGATGTTGGCAGGATACAAAGAAATGACTAATTAATGACTTTATGTATTATGTGTTAGACAAAAAAAATTCTTTTCTGTAGAGATGTGTTCAATGAATAATTGTTCTATTCTGAAATAGAGAAAAATATGGCAAGATACATATCTTGTTGTTTTCTTTTTTGAGGGAATATGCTCCTTGTTTTTGGACTTGTAATTTATAAAAGCAATTGAACCAAGCATAAAAAAGAAAGATGCATGATACATAACTCCACAAGGGGTATTATCAAATATCATGACCTGAAGGATAAGCCAGGCACTAAAGGCCATATTGCCGCCCAGAATGAGAGCTAAGCCTTTAAACCAATCTTGCTTGGCATGTCCGCGAGCGGTACCGCGGCCTTGGCCATGCACTCGAATCAGAGGCTTGCTCATCAAGGATCCCAGCAGATGACCTTTGTAGAAGGTGAAGATGAGAGCACCACCAATGCTCAGCATGGTGCCAAAAATCTTTGCCTTCCCCTTGTTGCTCCTGATGTTGAGCTTTTCCATCCTGCAAAAGGTGCAACTTCCAGAATTCAGAAAAAAAAATTGCATTGACAGGTGCAGTATCATGCACTATGATGAAAATATCAGGTGACAGATTAGATATATCCATATAAATTTTCAGACTGCAGCACGAATCTAACCTCAATATGATTGCCAAGATGAATGTCTGAGCAGGAATGACATTGCTGAAGGCGCTTGCGATCGTCGGAGAAGTGTAATCCAGGCCAGCATAGTACATGGTCTGCTGAAGTGTAGCCCCGACCAAAGCGAGAACGAAAATTCGACAGAGGATGCCCAGTGAAAGGGGTGGCCTTTGTTTCCTGCATCAAAACAAATGATTCAGAGCATGCAGCTGGTGCACTACTACTTCATGCGAATCCAAAACGAGCACATGCAAACTGCACTCAACCTTTCAAGAACGTAAGCAAAAGGGGCCAAGATAAGAAGGGCTATGAGGTGCCTGTACACAACGAACACAAGGTAGCTAAGTCCCTCTTCCAGTGCAAGCTTACAGAGGATGTTGGATCCAGCGTACAACACTTGGACGAGGATCATGCCCGCCAAGGGAGCACAGGCTTTGATTCGATCCATCTCCCCTGCTCCCCATGGACCTATGATCAGCATCTTTATATATAGAGAAGGTAGGAACACTGTTCTTTTGAAGGCAGGAACACTGTTAATGATAATCCAGCTGATAATTTAAAGTTGGTGGAGTTCGAATTCAGTGATCCAACAAGGCCACTGAAACATAATCTAGACGTGGGAAAGGACAAGTGCATAGAATATAAGAAAGAATGCGATGCAGTGTCCACTGGTTGGGAAGAATTGCCATTAGCATTTAATTAAGTCGACAAGGCACAAAAAAGGGGAACTTGAGCATTCTTGTCAAACTTCATTATCAGAATATCAAATAGGAAAAAACCAACCTCAGCTGAGTCTGCTATGATGAGTTGAAGTGCATTTTGATGTGGAAGGCATCTGAGATAAAATACACAGAGCTCATGGCTAGTTAAAATCTCAATTAGGCTAAGGACCTGCCTATCAGCCTGCTAAAAAGTGAATGGCCCAGGAACTGAGGACGTAATTTGTTGTCCTGGAGCTGCTCTCAGAAAGCACAGTGATCTTGCCATGTTGGTCATAACATTTGCCAATTTGAGGGACTTGTAGATAAAAATCATTACCATGATGTTGACAACATTTCATCATTCACAACTTGCAATATCTTAATAAGTTAGCCAAAATGGTCATGATACAGAAATCTGGTTTTGATTGATAAAAAGAGCTGAGACTTTAAGGACAAATTAAAACTTGCAATCCTGATAGAGCACACTCGATCACATCAGTAAAAGGGTAATATTTTCAATCACAATAATCCAAAAGCCCTGGCCTTGTTTGGTCAAGAATCGAAGGACCCCCTGTTTGACATAGCAAGAACAGCACTACAATTTGTTGGACCAACTTTTCGCATCTCAAATGCAGTGACCAACATTTCATTGCACAAGTCGGTGATAGTTCAATCGACATTTTGCCAAAATGCAGCATGCCCGTTGGACCTAATATATGAGGGGAAACTATTTCTACCATACATCATGTGGCGAGTATTTTCACTGATCAAGCAAGCTTGAATATCAGATTCATTTACCCTCAGAAGATCTCATAAGAAAACATTAATATATCCACACCTTACGATCTTGAACTAATTAATATCCAATGCAAAATAACAGTAACTGAAAAACTAAGACATTCAAAATTTGGAATTTGTTCCTTGGTTTTACAAACTTTAAGAATCTAGTAGGCATCAAAGGATCACTACGCATCATCAACCATGGTGCCCTTCTCACTGACATAGATACCATCCAGGAACTTCCTAATATCTTTGTTCTTCACGTGGCATTTCTGTTACAAGAAAATGTGTCAAGAAAAAAGACAGTCCTTTTAAAATGTAAGATGAGCAGTAGAACATAGTAAAAAAAATAACCTGGTTGATCAAAGCAGCAGAACGAGAAACAAGTTCAACATCATTTCCATCAAGGACAAGCTCATCCTTAACCTTCTCAGACCTTGTAATAGTGACACCATCAAGCATATCGACCTTCCTTACCTATATGATTATCAAGAAAACACATTGATTGAGTCAAATTCCTTGGCATTATTGTGCATAAATTTAATTATTTCACCTGAAAAATGGGAATCTTATGCCAAAAGATAATAAAATCTAAAGGTCCTGTTTTTAGTCATTCATCTAAAGAATAGACAGTGTATGTGCATAACAAGCATGTCTTCTTTTTTTTTCATTTTGCTCTTTTGTGGGGATGTCAAGGATCTACAGCCTAAGTATGAAGTTGGCATAAAATATCAACTTTTTCATTATGCTTTCAAAAAGTCACCAGCAATAAACCTCAGGTGGTACAAGGAATGGTGTACAACACTTTAAAACCAGAATAAAAAATAGCATATTCCTCTTCTTCCAAATTCACTTAACCTAATTGCTTAATATCTCTATAGTGTGATGCTTGAGCATACCTTAGCTGCTGTAGGTTCTCATTATTGTGCATAAATTTAATTGGTTCAACTAAAAATGGAAATCTTATGCCAAAAGATGATAAAATCTCAAGGTTCTGTTTTTGGTCATTCATCAAAATATAGAGTTTAAGAAATTGTGGATAACAAGCATTTCTATTTTTTTTCATTTTGCTTTTTTGAGGGAATGTCAAGGATCTTCAGCCAAAGTATGAATTTGGCGTAAGATATCAACTTTTTATTATGCTATCAAAAGGGCACTAGCAATAAATCTCAGGTGGTCCAAGGAATGGTGTATGCCACTTAAAAACCATAATAAAAACATCATATTCCTCTTCTTTCAAATTCACTTAACCTAATTGCTTAAGCTCTTATAGTGTGATGCTAGAGGATACTTAGCAGCTGTAGGTTCCATGCCCAATTCCACATATGTGGCTTTTATTTTCTATTTCTTACCTACATATTATCACTGATTCGTGTGTTGATTATCCTGTTTCTCATAACTTGCACTTTATACATATTCTTAGAGATGGACTAGAATACTGTTAACAAGGCTTTTGTTTAAAGGAACAAGGTTTATTATTTTAACATCATCAAATTTCAAAGTGAAGAAAATGTTTCAAAATGCATACACAATCATTTTGATAAAAGTGAAACATCTGAAAAATAAATGAAAAATTAACCTATGTTCATTGAAACAACAGATATGACCCTATTTGGAGACTGATGATTGAACAAGCACACTGTCTAATTAAAGTAGCAATATCAACCACAAGTATTTAGTATTGTAAGCACAAACTCTAATTAAAATATCAATATCAAGTATTTAGTACTGTAAGCACAAACTCTAATTAAAATATCAATATCAAGTATTTATTACTGTAATATCGCTCTTAAATTTGAACAGCACAAAACAATTCTTACAAACATGATAACATATTGCTTTGCAAGCGGCCATTAGTCTAATGGTGTAACTTATAACATCGATCATATAAAAAATACACCAATAATTTTAAGTATTCTACATGAATGTGGTTAAAATGTTTTCTAAAAGTAGAAAAATAAACAATAAAATAAAATTTTAAGAAAAACATTAGAAACCTTCAAGTGATTAAAGACAGATCTAAAAATTAATAAAAGAATTGTCTAAAAACCTGTTATAAAGAGCAGGTCGAATGTTGATAAGTAGGGAAAGAAAGGAGACCTTTTTCTCGCCAAGGAAGTTTCGGATCTCGATGGAGGTGCTGCTGTTGGTGATGGAGGCATTAATAGGAAAGTGAGCGTAGACAAACCGCATCTTGTAACGGTAACCTTTGGTGACGCCGGTGATGAGGTTCTGGACGTGGCTGATGGCCGTCCGGATCGCCGCCGTCGTCTTCCGAGACCCGAACCACGCGTCCACCTTCAACTTCCGCTTGCCGTCCTCCTCCTGGATAAGCTGGAAGTCGAGGTTAAGGTGCTTGAAGTCGCGGACGAGCTTGCCGCGGGGGCCCTCCACCTCCACGACCTTCGCCTTCACCTTAACCTTCACCCCCTCGGGGATGTCCATCGTCTCCGACGACAAGATGGTCTTCATCTTCTTCCTCCGCCGGCGATCCCCGGAAAAGTCTCGCCAGAAACCACCAACGAAATGGGGGCGCGGCGATGGTGGGGAAAACCCTAGTTGAATAATTTCGCTTTTATAGCAGGATCTTGGGGGTTTTGTTTGGAACATATCGGCTGGTTTAACGTATCGGATATGTCTTGCGAGTTACGAAACTAATCCGCTTTTGAAACACCGTATCGGCGTTACCCTCACAACACTGTAACGGATTTGTTCACATAACTCTTCTCGTCTCCGCCTCACCGGCGGCAATGGCAGCAAAGCTCAAGAAGCGGCTAAAGCCGCTGGTCGACGGTAAAGGAGACAGTGGAAAGATGTTTCAACGCTTCGACGGCGTCGACGAGGAGGCAGACGACGGCTGCAACGGTGATGGCTGATGAGTGCATCATACCACTTTCACTACTGCTTTCATGAACATTATGAAGTTGCATCATCCCCCCTGAACAATCCCCTTGTAAATGTTCGTTTCTTTGATGAAGTTTAGAAGTTAATTTCTGCTAAATGAAAAAAAAAAGTTTGAAATTTGATAGCTTTCAACCTTCTGTATGTTCAACAAAGGGCCCTAAGCTTGTCGCCACAAAGGTTGCAGACCTGGAAGAAGGGTATCAAGAAACACATTAGTTTTCATTACCTGTTGGCAGATTTCTTTCTCTCTTTGAGGTAATGTTTGTTCTGTAGGTGATCGCTTGTTCAGGATCAGAGAAGAAAGTTTACTGCATTTTTTTACTTTTAGCATCCATGTGGGTTGTTCTAAGAAATTTGTGTTAGGAGGCAACAAGAGCACATTGGAACCTGATGACATTACTGGATTTGACAAGAGTAATCGTCGGCATTGCAACGATAGGAGATGAATATTCTCTTTCGTATCTGTTGGTGCTTCTCAGAGGTCAAACAGTTTTTTGTGTTTTCACCGAATTTTCTCTTCTTTGTTTCCGCATTCGACATAGTTATGCAAAAAAAAAAAAACATTCATAATGATTCTAATGTGATTGTTGTAAGAAGGCACAATGACGTCAAGAGACCTGAAGTCTTTCCGGTTCTAATGGTGCCAAAGATATGGTATTTGCTGTGGAGTTCAATTCCAAAATTTGGTTAGAAATTCCTTTAGAAAAGATTTGGCAAGAAATAAGAAGTTTCTGTTATGCTCTTGACCTCTTGTTCTTAGAATTCGAATAACTTCTAACTGTGTGTTCCTGGTTCAGTAGGCGAAGTGAAGAATGATGAGTTTGATTGGCTCCTTCACATGACAGCTGCATTCTTACCAGTTTAAAATTGAAAGAACTTGACTAAATGCATGTAATAGATGGTCGATCATGTCTATTTACTGTTGTTAGCATAGCTGCCAAATTTCTCATATCACTACTATATCTTCTTTCACACATCAGGGACCCTTTGATGTAGTTTATCAGAAGGATGTTTCTATGGCGGGGTCCTCCGGTAAGGATTATCAACTGAATGTGCAAGTAACTCTGATCCTGGAGAATGGATCTGATTATGATAGTTACATTTTCTCATGAATCTAGTGGTGCTGATAGTTCTATTGTGTTTTTGCTAATTTCTTGCAGAGACAAAAGATGATGAAAAGATGTTGAATAAGCATTCCCAGGTATGTTTTCTTTTCTTATTTGTATATTGTGTGTCATTATATGAGCCCCTTTACTGGTAAAGTTGTTTGGATATTTATACTAATGACTAGATAGAAGCCAAATTTAAGGGACTTTTGTTGTTTGTTTTTCTCAATTATGGTGGCATTCATTTTCTTGTCTTGCAAAAACTGAATTGTCAGATATCTTAATTCCCTCTTATTATTTGGGTATTTGTCTGGAAAGGAACCATGACATAATCAAAATGATATCTTGTACTGGATACATGTTTGACAGAATGGTTTGAGATATGATCCATGGTAAACCCTACGTGTGAAGAAAGGGGATTATTACTTTATTATGCATCGGTGTAGATCACTGTCTTAGATGGAAAATGAAGGTGGAAACTAGACATGCATCCTACTACTCACTCTCGTTGCTCCCCTCATCTTCAGAGTTTTCTTTGTTCTTCTTCTTCTTCTTCTTATCCTTCTTGTCTTTCTTCTTTTTATCCTTCTTGTCTTTCTTCTTTTTCTTCTCATGTTTGTCATGATCATGGTCATCATCATCATCATCATCATCATCGTCATCAAGGTAATCTGAGATCTCTATGTGGACGCCGGGGTCCTCTACTGTACAGTTCCCGTTGAAGATGATCGAGTTGTTGACTGCCTGGTAGTTGCTATTGGTGTAAGCAATTATGCCGTTCTCATCATTGTGCAATTTACCTTGTGTATCCATGAGTTCTTCAATGTTGCCCTTCATGGTTGCTCCTTCATTGTCACCTGCAAGTGTGATGATGCTCACACCGTCATCGCCTGTGTCCTTGTTGGCATCCAAACGTCCTCTTGACTTGCCGAGCCCTGTGAGACGATTTGTCAGCATGGAGATCATGCCACGGACCTCGTTCTGGACATGACGCTGCCCATTCTGCTCCTCGCCCAGGGCGCTTGTGACCATAATTGCTTTTGGTTGTGGAGAGGGAATGTATGGATTTCTGCCTGTCATGTGAGCATTTGAAAGCATGGTTAATTTATAAAGAACTCAATTTCGGGCATGTGACCAGACAAAACATGGCCTGTGTGCCAAGGAACATTCTTGACTTGCAATGTGCTTTGGCTTGTAGAGAAGGCAAGGAACATCTAAAATTCCTGACAATGATTTCTTGATGTTGTTTAACAAAAAATTCTTCTCCAAATTAAAGGGTAAATTTGTGTTGATCTGAATGGTCCTTTTAAATTGGCAGTGCTTTTATCGCTTGATTGCTTTGCTTGCTCAGATTAAATGAGAACAAGAACAATATATCAGCGTTCAGCATGACATTGAATCTTAGATGAGTTTCCTCATGGATTTTTTTTGTGATAAATTGCAGTATTATTATCAGCTACCAGAGATTGATTCAGCTTTGCATAATGGACAAACACATGTCTTACTACCTGCTACAAGTTTTACTTGGATAAACTACTGGTGATTGCAACATATATAGATGTCAGCGTAATGTAATGCAGTTTTTCCCACTGCTGCAGAATTTTTTGGGGTGGGCTTCTTGGAATCAAGGCTGTCCAAGTAACCCAGAGCAACAAACATGACATAATTGTGCATAAACATGTCAGAGGTATGCTATGCTTTAGATTGGGACGTCGATGTAGTAATATTTAATAACAATTGGTAGTCCAGTTGGCTAATCAAATCCCAATCTTGTTATTTTTTTTCTATCTAAGGTTTAGGACTTATGGAACGAACGTGACGATGATAAATTCTTGTCAATATGAAGCCTCTAGAATTCATATTCGGGATTACTAGTCTTTCCCAGAACACGACCTCACTAATCAGCTATGTCAAACATCACTGGTTCAAACTCGTTATTCGTTGAAACGTCTATGTTCCCCACCTTGAATTAGATTTAGTTAAATTGTAGATTTACTAGATTATAGTTTACACCGAAAATAAGACATATGATTAAAGTTGGCTTAGCTATTGCAATTGATACGACTCACATGATATAGAAATTAAAGTCATCCAAGATCATGCATGATGTGATGGAATATGATCAAATCTATTTGGACAGCAGCAAGAGACCTATTATAACTCGCTTGGGGTCCGATAAAAGGAAAATGTTGCAATAAAAAGGACAAGTGTGGCCCAATATGTAGCTAAAATATTACAAAGGCCAACCATGTGTTTGCAATGTGTAAAAAGAAAGTAAAAAAAAAGGAGGAAATGAACTCAACCATGTGATTGCACTATCCAGCATGAACTGCAGTCTTTTATTATGATGAAAATGACCTGCAGCCAGCATGCTATAAATATGCAGCAAGATATCTTAAAATATACACAAGTAAAATATACATATATATCATACAATGTTTCTTGGCCATTATTGTACTATGTTACAAAAGATTGGAAACAGGCACCTGAATCATATAATAATGTAATTGTGTGGATACACTTCATCAAACACCAATTAAATGCTGGCAACCTTTTGCCTGTCATTAAAAATATTAGAGTGAACCAAATGGATGATCAGAAGAATTAACAATTGCAAAGGGTCAACCATATAATTGCAGTAACATGACATCATTTCTTGTTTGATATTGGAGAAGCCAAAGACAATAATGCAGCTCATGAGATGGATATGGCCTGCTGCCTATTGTGTATGCCATGATGGATGCAACAACAAAAAAAGAGAAGAAATAAAGCACCTACAAGATTTGGCTACTAGCAACTCTTCATATTCATTATTCAGTATGAAGTAAACTGGTACAAAAACGATGCTCAGGATGAAGCACTTACAATTTATAATAGCCTCCTTAACCTTCAATTTTCTATTAAATCTGGTATCTTCTACTCGTCAAGCTATTAGTATTTAGTAGTATATAGAGGTATACTCTACATTATATTACAAACTTTACATATAAAATGGTCTGCAACAGAGGCTGATGCAAGGATCAGCAAACTGGCTGACCACAAGGCACCCTCACTGGAGAGAACACAACAGTCAATGGCGCATGATCAGAGAGAATAATTATCAGGCCACGTCCCACTCTCAACTTCTGGTGGAAAGAGGACTGCATCTTTGACATTGAAACCAAATGCCTGATTTCTCCCTGTGCCTGTTGTAGACCCACCTTCAGTTTCGTGCTCCGAGTTCTCCTCAGGTTGCACTAAACAATTCGGGTTCCAGATTCTCTCCTGCAAGAATGATCATTTCATTAAGTATATGAGCCATCCTTGCAGAGAATATATAACAATAGGAAAGAGAAAAAAGCTCACTTGAAATTCTTCATAGCAGAGAACACAATTTCCATCAATATCAGCATGACTCCACAGGTCCTCAATATCTTCAGGACTAAGACCATGATGATGACCAGTTACACCTAACTGTATCAAGTTTCAAACATTAACACGATAACAAATGAGATCAAAATACAACATTGATTTCTTCATCAAAGAACGCGAAGGAACATGAGCGAGAGATTACTACCTGGCAGAGTGCCTGACAGAAACCTGGGTAGGTTATGTAATCCCCAGGACTGTCCGCTTTAAAGAATGCAAATGCATTATCTTCCGACAGAGAAGCTGCCCGCATAAGATACTGACAAAAAATAGAAAGAAAATAAACTTATATGATATGCTTACGAGACGAAAGAAGCTGCAAAAGCGAATAAACAGCTCGCAAAATGGGAGAAAAAGAACTTATATGACATGCTTATACGTTTAGAACTTCAGAGGTCAAGAAACTTAAAGTAATGCACATTGTGCGTCATGGAGAATTAGATAAATCGTAGAGTCATAACTAAAACTTCAACGAGTAGGCATGTACACTCTACAAATTTCATAGCTTACTATGCCAGTTACAGTTTACTTCTATCTTAGAGAGATTAAAAGTATGCATGAAATTGCTCTTTCAGTTTTTCCTTCAAACAAAAAACCAGTATGCATGAAGCAAGCAATTCACCTTGATAGTGCCAAGCACTGCTTCATTCCAGCTGGTCCTAAGAGGCTTCCTGTAATTATTAGGATTCAGAAGCCATATGAAATCGACACCACAGATGTTTCCCCGGTGATTCCGATGGCTAACCCACTGTAAGCAAAAAAGATGTAACGTATAAATTAATGATCTCTTAAAATGCAAATTGAAATATTTCATTAATAAATCAAGTATCATTACTTTGTGGGCATCCGCATCACTGTCGCTATAATGATGAACAGTGTCATACGAGGATACAAACCCCTGGGACCTGAGAAATTTGTAAACATGACCTCGTTTGCTCCCATTCCAATCCCTGTAGAGAATGACGAGAGGTTAGAAAATTTGGTTTTATGAGACAAAGAAGGCGGCAAAAGCATATATTTACTGACCCGCATAATATGATTGGCATAGGACCAAGATTATGCTCTATCTGGTACAACTCTATGTACTTGAGAATTTTATACACCTATGTGAGAACACAATGGCAAAGTCCAATATTAATGATTGAACTCAGTAAAATAAGCAGAAGAGCCTGAGAAAACTGCCAAGATAACCACCTGCTGCAGACGAACTATGGATAAACTGGAGTCATGAGGAAACAACAAATGGGTATTCACAATGAGAAATTGCTGCTGAATGCAACTATTTCGGCCTTGCCAGGAAGGTATGACTGACTCAACATGCAACAGCTGAGCAACGCGGTCTCCAAAATCATTGAAGAGCAAGTCTCTATAATTTAGAATCTTAAAATAGTCTTGGTGCACCGCAGTTAGCAGCCCTGCAAAGAAATGGCTGCCTTTATTATAAGCTGCAGTAGGTAGCGTAGTGCATGTAGATGAATGATTGATGAATATAATCTGATACAGAGAGTATTTCCATGTGAAAGAGGAGAGCTAAAGTTCCTGACAGAGCATGAAATATACTACTGAACACAGAAACTACAACCATGTCATGGCTTGCATAGGTTCAAAACTGAGTCGTTCAACAATATATGGATAGTTTTCTTTCCAGTAGGAGTCAATAATTTTAATCATGTTTGAGGTAAAAACAAAAAACAAAATCCTAGAAACAAAAGGTTAATAAACAAATTGAAGGTTGATGGCAGTATCTAAGAACCTCAAAAATCTCAACTCGACTCTGGTAGTAGAAATCACACTGATGGAATTCTCGTCCTAAATTGAAGCCAGAAATAATCAAATATTCTTTGGTGCTTACTCTTGCCAAAATCATGATGAAGTAATTTACCAATTCCAATGAACATCACAAGAACTGTATGAATTCTATTGTTCTATATGCAAAATTCCTTTTTGTTTCTGATTTCTCTAGGCATCTGCAATGTGCATTGTTTACTGTTATGAAAATTGGCGAGAGAACACACAGAAGACACACAGATTTATGAGGTTCACCCTTAATTGGGCTACGTCCTCGGGCGGCGATCGGAGTTCTTTCTTTGATGTGGTAAAATAGTAGATGATACAAGATCCAGAATAACCCAAACCCTAGAGAGTTTATATATGGACTCCCAATACAAAATATGAAATATAAGCCTTAAGGCTGTCTAGGTTTCGAGTGCTCCGCCCTTGAGCCCCTGCAGGGGAGATCCCCTAGATCCCCCGAGACCCCACTCAGGCTCGCTGACTAGGCAGCGAGACCCCGTATGGGACGGGTGACTTCCCCGTCCCAAATATTCGACGACTGTGATGCGCGCGCAAGGGGTCATATGGATTTCCATTGGATTAAAATTCAAGACATTATCAACATTTACTAATCAACGGCCACCATCACATGAAAACAGCAAGCACAATGAACAAAAGAACAGGACACATACCATCGCCCCGGTTGTTCGTCCGGGCGAGCTTGAAGCTCATGTACCCGGCATCGCCGAGGCACTTCTCGTACATGCTCACGAGCTCGTCGTTGCCCAACCAAACCTCCTGCAAGGCACCAAAATCCGATCAAACCTGTCGACAGGAGTCCAATCTCGAGCATCTCGAATGCATACCTGGAGGCAAATTATGGAGGACCGATCCCCCAGCAGCCGCTCGATGATCCTCTGGTTCCGGCTCAGCCAGTACGCCCTGTACTGACTCTCCCTACAATTCTGATCCTGTTCACGAACAAGAAGACATCAGAAAACCCAACAAGAGACGACGAAACGGAACCCCAACAGCACAGCCATTCCCTCCCGCCGCACCTCCACGCTGAGCCGCTTGTAGATTGGCGCGAGAATGTTGAACGTCGTGCAGGAGATGCAGCTGTCGGCGGCGCCCCTCCTCGCTGAACTCCGCGCCTTCTTCTTCCTACCGATGCTCCTCTGCTGCTGCAGCAGCAGCTCCCGTTTCGGGAGATCATTTCCCAGCACAATTCCGTCGTTGCAATCCGTTCTCTGCACTCAAACCCATCGCAACCAATTGCATCAGAAGAACAAGAACACATCTGGAGGGAAGGGAAGGGAAGGGAAGGGAACAGGGGATTCGAGCATTACCATGTAGAACAAGAACAGGGGGAACAATGTCGCGTCCAAAGTTGTGGCTTTTTGGTCTGTAAATAATATTTTGCCTTGGAGTCCTTTTTATAACCAACCAAAAGGGGGGCGGAGCGGGCGACCGGCTGTAACCGGTGGCGCCGTACCGGCGGTGCGGGAGTTCCTGCGGGCGCGCCACCGGGAATTGCGGGTCCCACTCCGGGGAGTGGGACCCGTGGCTGGAGGGAAGATCTGGGACGTTGATCTTAGATCGGATGGAGAGGGATGGATGTACGTGATGACGTGGGATGGATTGGCGGGGTCCGGATATTTTTATTCATCCGACGTGGCGAATCTGATTGCTTCGGTTTGACTCCGTCGATTTCGATTGGTGAAGAGGAAAACAGGGAATCCATAAATTTAGGAATTGGATTTCAATTTTCAACATTCAGCACAATTCATTTTTTTTCTCTTGAAGAACCCTATTATCTTGTTTTCTAATTTTAATTTGCAAATTAATGCTGCTATATATCATTTAGCAATCTATGACCTATATAAGGTATTTCTTCCAATGAAGATTCGCAAAAAAATCTTAAGATTCTAAATGATCTTGTAAAATTTAATTAGAAATTTAGGATTTTGGTATGCAGCATATTTTGATTTATAGTATTTATAAAAATCTTACTTGTTCTTATCTCACACATATTACGTATTAATGTACCTAATACTTTCCTCGTTCTCTTTATTTGTATTATTTTTTAATGTTTTTTAATTATATTTTTATCATTTATATCTTCGGTGGACATGCACTTTCAAAGGTTTTTTTTTAGGAAAAGACTACTAAATCACCTATTAGCGAAAAAAACACAAGTGTTCTGATAAAAAAAGCTTTCAAAATTCATCCAAAAAATTAGCCCTTGCTAGATTTTGTTACACAATTTGCAACCTTATTGTAATGTATTAATGTATCAATTTGCAACATAATTGCTCTTATCTCAGGTGTATTAATGTAACTAATATTTTCTTAATTTTTCCCTACTTGTTTACTTTTTAGTATTTTTTAGTTATGTTTTTATCCTTTTGTGTTTTGAATAAAACGGGGTCGATTGCACGTGTTTCTTCGGTGGATCAAAGTTTTTTTTTTCTAAAGAAAAAACTATTAAGTCACAAAAATACTATTAACTCACTCTATTAGTGTCCATAATCAATTTTATCCTACAATTACTCCACTATTTCAAATTAATTTTCCAAAGTTAATAAGATAACCCAATACAATCTACAGATGGATCCAGAGAAAAATTATGAACACGTTAGAATCCTATCTTTTAAAGTATGAGTTAGTGTTGATTTTTTTTCCTTTATGTTTCAATTAAGAGTTTTTCTTTTGTTTTAGTTAGGAATCATAATTTGAGTTAACTTAGTCATTCCTAATCTTATTTAAAAGACCATCAGTTGAAGGTTTGAGATTTTCATTAATAATTTCTTTTAGTTCAATTTTTATTTTTTTTATTTTGGAAGTTTTTTTCAAGCAGCCTTGGATTTGAGAGCACTGTTTTCATTTTGAATGTTTTTAAAACTATTGGGCTTTTATACAAAAAATAATTTATTTGAGTTTTCAATTCACATTGTAAATTTATTATTTGTTTCGTGCATCACTAAGTTAATTAACAATTGATTTTATATATTTTGGTTGTAGGATGAAACCATTATTAAATTATTAATTGTTTGTAGGCACATCATGTCAAAAATGTGATATGCACCTTACCTCTGTGTTTGAAATAATAATATTTGAAAAAAAATAGAGGTGATACTAAAGCAATAGATTAAGAAATTTTAAATTTTATTATTACTAATTAAATTACTGTTTACTCTACTTCACGTCTTCATGCTATTAACTTTTTATATTAGAAGCAATCATAAGGAAAAATATGCAACATTTTTTTTTAAAGTAGTGGTTCTTTTTACTAAAGACTAAAAGTGATATTTAAAGTAGTGGATTATTTTGCTGGAGTTATACAGTATTTTTTTGAATTAATATATGTGCAGTGTGTTACACATTTAACATGCATGTGAAAACTCAGTTAATTAATTTAATAAAAAAAATGAGTATTTTTTTCCAGTACATCACCTGGACATTAATTTATTTAATTTCACTTTTGTGCAGTTAAAAAAAATGGACTTAATGGCACGTTTAACCTTTTCCACATAAGAGCGCTTATCAGAAAGTTTCTGAAATAATATTTCCATGTAGCCATTTGCACGTTGTTCATGCAAAAATAACAATTATTATATTACTTTTTTACAATAAGTTTAATCCTCTTTCGATACGTTAAGATTTATCTAATTAAATACACCTAAAAAGTCTACGTAAGAAACCATTGTAGGTCCATCTTCTAATGCATATAATTTTATATACTTCTTGGCTCTAAAATTTCCAACACTCCATCCAAAATATTGCTAATGCTAATTATCAAGATACGTAATACAAAATATTAAAGGCATGTTTACAAAATCATAAGCTTACTAAGATTTGAAATTTTTTTTTAGATTATTTTATTTAAGTTTTTTTTTGTCTAGAAGCTCAATGAATGTTGACTCATTTTATCACTTTAAAATTTTATTTATTTCCAACATTACTTATTTTAATTTTTATTTCCAACAGAACTTATTTGTGTTTAGTACAGCGACGCCGGATAAAAATTAATAAATTAATGAATAAAATCACGTTTAGATAAAAAAAGTTTTCAAAAATTTTATAAACTTTTATGTGAATGTAATTGCACTGAAAATATTTATTTATGTATGTATTATATATATATATATATATATATATTTACAAGAAAAAAATATAATTAACGAAATTTCCTTGTTTAATGATTCATCAAAAAATATTATTTTCCGTAAAAAGACAGCGGAAACATGGTCACCGGGTCCTACATGGAAGGGACACACCACGTGTATGAAAGCGTCTGGTCTACATGTAAAGGAGTCGTTTGCCTCGCTGGCAATCCGCGCGTCGGTGTACGCCGTTGTAACTTGTAATTAACGTAAAGTTGGAGTGTTCGACATCCCACATGTTATGACTGACACGTGTCAATATGTAACTAGTGAACGAAATAATATGGTTAATATGAATTATATTGCTTTTACTTTGTCCATCTTTACCTTATTTTATTTTATATTTTATTAATCTTTTAAAAAGAAAAAATTTAAATCCTCCTAACTCATCCTCCTAATACTCACCTAATTAAAATGTCCTCAAAAAATAAAAAATTATAATAAATATCATTGCGAGTGTTGGAAAAATTTTTAGGAGAATATAACAATACTCTGATAAAAGTTTTGACGTCTTTTAATATTTGTCTCAATTAATTGAACACATGTCATCACTTCGTTTAGTTTGGATCACTAAAATATAATAATTAAAATAAGATATAGAAGATGAAAAATCACATATATTGTAATAATTGGTAAAATTACTGAATTTTATTTATATTCTTTTCTCAATGGCGTAAAGAAAATATATTGTTCGGTTTAATTAATAAGCATATAACTTATTGAGATTTCACTTGCATAAAAAAATATAGAAATATATATTGAATAGGTAAGAAGAAAAATGTATTGACACATGCATGATTCACAAGGTGCCATAAGGACATATACATCATAAACAGCGGAAACATTTATAATTTCAGCATAAAATAATAAAAATGATTTGCATAAATTGATTCATGATCATCATAAAATATAATATTAACTTAAATATATTAAGTTACCTCCTTGACTTAAATATAGTCTTGAGTCACATAGCTTGATACATAAGATTCAATACATGAAAAATAGAAAATAGACTACTACACTTGATACTTAGCTTATATCATGTATAACTTTCCTGAATCCTGATCAAGAGCAATGTCATCATCATAACTAAATTTGTCTACCTACACCTGCAGAATTCAATGCAGAGGATATAGTATCATGAGCTTTTGCCCAGTATGTATAGCCATAAATATTAGCAATAAAATACTTTAAATATGTATATTTAACATAATCATAAATTAGCATAACTTTTATGCATCAATAATAATAAAACATATAAGATTCATGATCCATTAGTAATGATATGGTTCCATGAAACATAATTCATAAAATTTGTTATATATTTGGCTTAAGTCATTTTCATAATATAATCATATCTAAAATAAAAACTCAATTATATTAGGCTTCCTAATATTTTATATCAATAACATATAGTGTTCATGCTAGACCTTCTCTTATTTATTGTCATTTAATATCGAAAGTTCACCTTGTAACTTCCTTGAGTCGTCCTCATATGAAGTCATCCCTATATGAAGTTGTTCTCATTTCATAATGAGTCTTGCTCATTTCATGATCATATGTATTCTTGATCCATTCATAATAATATGATTTCTTGAACCATTTATTCGTCAATTATTAAATGACAATCCTAGGTTCATTTCAATCATTTATCATGAATTTTTATATGTGTTGGAGAATTGAGGTAATCTTGGTCAGTCATAAATTGTTAGCTAAATCAAGGACACGCTTGCTTTCGTGGACACTACACGAAGCAATCCATCATACCCTAGTTTGGGTCATAAAGACAGGGACATTTATCCCCCATTCCGACAGGTGCCCAATGCATAACTCCAACATATTCATACAATCATACATCAATATATTAATATTTTAATTTATTACAGCTGAATATGCAATACGTGACCTATGTTATCAATCAATAGATTCAAATAATAATAATATTTTTTCAATTGTGGGGTCAGATTTGTTGAACCTAACACCCAGGTCGATTGAACATGTTCCTCCATATCGGTTGAGCATACCTTCCTTTTTTAGTTTCACTTTCGAGATCATTTTGGTCAGGCTATAGTTGGCCAAAAAATTACGTATAATATATCAAAACATAGGCCTCGAAGTCTAGTTTCTATAGGAATTGATCTTACCTCATTCTTCATTGAATATTGAGAGTTATACCCCAAATACACAAGAACTATCAATCTATCCTGAATCATATTATGGTCATTTTTTAAAATATATAATAAATTGTATACCTATGATTTTACTAAGTTGTCGGTATCATTCAATTGAGATTCGATACAATAGCATTCTCATACATTTGATCATCTAATGATCATCATAACATCATTTAATTCTAACATATGAAATTCATAATTTCAAAAGCTAAAACATATTACAGAACTTTATGTAAACATAATACTTTGTTGCCCTAACTTACAACTTCATACTTTCAAGTCATAGATGATGCTATTAACATATTTGACCAGTCATAAATCATATTGGCACAAAGTCAATGTGGAATCCCTCTACATTCCTATTTAGCCCTAATTTTTCTTTAGCAATGCTTCTTCTCGTTTCTTATTCCTCTTCAAGCTTCAGTTTCCCATACTCTTAATTTTGGCTCAATCTCTCTCCTTCTCTTAATTGATTTGTTTCTGAAAATCAAGATGATTGAGCTCAATTTCGAATTGCACTTTGGTTTGAGTTTTCAAGAGGGTGAACTTGAAGAAATGAAAGAAAAAGAGGATAAAAATCTGGTTAAGACTTTTATGTAAGTATATGGCAGGTCTTTAGTGCTTTGGGAGGTTCAATAGGAATTTGACATATATCTAAATGTCCCCCGGTACTTCTTTTCTCTCCTTCTTTTTCTTTTAACTTATGGCAGATATTGCACTTTTATTTTGAAATATTAGACATCAAATCATAATACTAATTGATGGTATGTTTACATTTTAAATATTTTTTATATCTTAAATTTCATTTATCTAACAACTTTAAATTATTTTATACTATTGTAGAAGAACTATTTGGAAATAAGATCAAATCTATTGAACACTATGAATTCTACAAATGATAATTTATTGGTAATATTCGGTTTAAAAGTGCATAGGATTCAATAAAGGTGATTATTTTAAATCTATGAGTCTACACCTCGTTTAAATTAATTTTGTTAAAAAAACAATTAAAAATAAATTATTTTTCTTCTTCCATGATTTGTCCAAAAAAAATTGATATAGTTTAAAAAAACTATCGAGAGTTCAAATATCTCTCTCTCAATAAATTTATTTCTTTATTTGTTTGGGTTGATTTTTTTTTTATTCTGGCTCGACTATCCCTGCGTAGCCGAGTCAAAACAAAAGAACAACAAATAAAAAGTTATCAATTTAGAGGAGTCGAGAAAAGAATATATTTCAAATTATGATCAATTACTTTTTCAAAATCTGCTGCGGCTGCAACTTGCACCAACCAAGAGGATATTAGATTCTACTAAACATAAGTGCAAAATCAGACACCCTCTTTGTTTCCTGTTTTTTTCCCTTCTTCCAGGAATGGAGGGCAACACATCTAACTAGTTAGTTATATCAGTTGCTGCTGTCCGTGGCCTTTAATTTATTGTGGTCCTCCTGCTGCTGCATGCACATTGCACAGGTAGGATAAGATAAGGATGGATAAAAAAAACAAAAGGAGAGGAACCATGGGATGATCCAATATAGTATTTTGTATTCCAATGGAGGGGCAAAAACTGTGGGCACTATTTGAGCATATTCCCATTCCGATGCCAAAAGACATGCTCAAATTGTCGGGCAAAAGGCGGAGCGTGTGACAAATGGAATCAATGGACTCTGATTTTATTCTGGTTCTCCAAGGCTTTGTTTGGCTGATGGAACTTGATCAGAACCTGGTCAGGTTCTGATCAAGTTTCACCAGGTTCTGCCAAACGATGTGACGTTTGACAGAATCTGGGTCAGAACCCTAGCCTAGAACCTGAGGTCACGTGACCCCAGGTTCTGACATCCGGTTCATGCTTATAGCAGAAACCGGAACCGAGTTGCTGCAACAGCAACAATTGCTACTGCCGCAGCATCTTCTTTTTTTACACCTTTTTTTTCATTTTTTTTTGTTTTCCCATTGTTAATATTAAATAATAAATCTGTTAATTTTTTTAACTAATAGTTTTTACTTATTTCAATGATAATATTTTATGAAGTTAAATAAATTATTTTATTATATTATTTATGAGTAATTTTTTAAGAAAAATTTTTAAATATAATTATAATACAAATTATTTATTACAATACTTTTTACTTTAAAAATATTTTTTTATGATATTATTATTAAATAATTAATTTATGAGATTAATTTATATTATTTATTAAATAGTTTTTATTGGCATTTTAACACATTTTTTATGAAAATATTAATTCATGTGATTAAATTTATATTATTTATTAATGATTTCTTAAATAATTTATATCGATGTTTTTTCACAATTTTTTTATGAAAAAATTAAATAATGAGATTAATTATATTATTTATTATTTGGTAATATTTTAATCAAATTATCTAAAAAATACTAATTTTATGAAATATATTTATTCGTGATATTAATTTTATATTATTTACTATAAAATATATATTTTATATTTCTGGTTCTCACTTTTTATCCAAACAATCATTAGAACCTATATATAATCATTACATTTTAGTTCATCCAAACACTATTAGAACTAATCTATCAAATCAAACTATTTACTATAACCCGGAGAATCTCCGATTCTACTTACCAAACAGAGCCCAAAGTTACAATTTGAAGAATTAGAAATAGAATTTAAGGATAGAATTTCGAATCACGTGATCCAAAGTTTCATCGGCGGTTTCTGCCTTTAGCTAAAACCACTCGGTTCTCTGGTGAGCTATTTTACTGCTGTTGCAGCTTTCTTATTTAAACGTTTTTTTTTCTTTTTTTTTTCTTTTCTCAACTTTTCTTGACGGTTGAAAAACTTTAATTAACAAACTTTAGTATTATTAATTATTAATTATCTCATTATATTTTTAACTAATATTTTTTAAATTATCTTTACGATAATATTTATTAATTTAAATATGAGATTAAATAAGTTACATAAATTATTTAATTATATTATTTATGAGAATTACTTTATATTGTTTAAATTTATTTTATAAGAAATAAGTTTATTACCTTATGTTTATTTATAATATAAATTATTTTATTAGTATAGTTAATAACTATTTACACAAAGCTTTTTTTATGAAATATTATTGTTAAAAATAATATTTTGTGAGTTTACTTTTATATTATTTTTTTAATAGTTTTAACCGGTATATCTTATAAAATATATTTTTATGAAAATATTACTTTATGATATTAATCTTATATTATTTAATATAATTTTTAAATTGAAATAAGTTTTATCTTTATTAAAAAAATATTTTATATTTTCGATTCTCACTTTTTATCCAAACACCCATAAAACCTATATATAATCATTACATTTTTATTTCATTCAAATACAACTAAAATTAATCTATCAAATTAATGAATCGGAGAATCCCCGATTCTCCATTCGAACACAGCCAAAACATCAAGATCATATTTGAAATGGTAAAGATCGTGGAAAATGTTAATTATGAAAATCATAGAATCAAGAATTAAATATAGAAAAATTATAAGATAAATTATAAAAAATTAGATCTGGATAACCGAAAAAAAAATGAGAAAAGATGGAGGAAGGGGTCGGAGGATATTACAACTATTATTTTTTATAATTAGATATTTTTTTTTCTCATCGAAAAAAAAATAGTTTCATGATTATTTACTGTTTGCACCCTACTATGCTTTTTATTAGAATGACGCCAACTAAAGGTGGAAACAGTTAGACCGGCCCAAAATTCTGGTCCGGGCAAGACATGGTCGAGCAAAAATAATTATTTTAATAAAAAATATATTTTTATATATACACATGCTACTCCTAATATTTTTCATGGCGAAACTTTTCATCTACCTTTTTAATGTTCAAATCTCTTTTTTAACATAATATTTAAATTCAAAATGTATAATAAATAAATTCTAATAAGTTATTGTACGATATATTTTAGTTATTAATATAATAATACCATACACTATTATTTAGTTATTAATTATCAATCTATCATATAATTATATTAAATACTAGATATAAACTTTACTAGCTCTAAAATTGGGATTTAAAAAATATTTAAAAATTAATAATAGTATAAATAGCAGTCTAATTTGGCATAGCCCGAGACCACTAAATTCAAATCGGGTTATTCAAACGTTAATTTTAGCACAACACGGTACGAGCACGAGCATAATAACACGACTTGATTCGAGAGATCACAATATGAATTTTTGTTACAGAGATAAAAAAGAATTTAATTAAATATTCTTATATTCCTATTCTATTGGATCAAAAGGAATAACAAATTAAAATATGTCATTGTGTAAATAAATATTTAATTATGAATTATTGATGACTGGTCATTGTGATAAACGTTATAAAACATAATATAATAATATGTGGTAAAAAAAAGAATAAAAATAAAAAAATGATTAAAAAGGTGAAAAAACATGGAATATGTTCCACCCTTTTTAGAAGAACATATTTATAAAATTGGCATTTCATGATTTTTAAGTGATTTTACAAAAATGAGATATTGATTAGATTATTCTTAATTTTTTTCTATGTTCGATTGTATTTCAAGAATAATGAGACATTTATTTATTTTTTAATTTTTTCTCGGTTGCGTGTCCGGGAAGCGGCGCCGACTCTTCAACCCACGCGGCGCTAACGGTTATGCGCACTGGCCACAAGTTGAAGTCTCGGCCAAGGGCGGAGGCACTGAGGATTCATATTATGTATATGTAGTAACTAGTGACACTAGCTATCTTCCGCTCAGGTGGTTGTGGCTGCAGTTTTAGCATTTGAGGAACCCACCCGGGTTCGACTCCTGTCGCCCACAATTTGTTTTTTGGCTGCAAATCTTTTTTTTGTCCAAGTAAAAGCCCAAATCTGAGCCCAAGTTTAATTACAACTCTTTTTTTTGCTGTTCAATTAAAAATCCAAATCTGAGCCCAAGTAATAGTATTTTCTATAACAAATATAATTGGCTTCAACTACTACTCCAATTACAACTCTAAAACATTCCAATATTAAACTATTTTAATTCTTTATATATACAAATTACTTATCTCACTTCATAATCAATTAAAAAAAAGATATCTCAGATTTTATTCATATTTCTTATTTTTAGATATGTAATTTTTATATGTTATTTTTTATCTTTAATTTATTACTTTCATCATAATTTTCTATAACAAATATAATTGCCTGAATACTAAACTATTATAATTCTTTATAAATACAAGTTACTTATCTCACTTATAATCCATTAATTATTCAAAAGAAAATTTCTCAAATTTTATTCATATTTCTTAATTTTTTAGGTATGCAATTATTATTATTTTTTATCTTTAATTTATTTACTTTCATCATAATTTTCTATAACAAATATACTTGCTTGAACACTAAACTATCATAATTTTTTATAAATACAAGTTATTTATCTCACTTTATAATTCGTTAATTATTAAAAAAAACTATCAAATTTTATTCATATTTCTTAATTTTACAATACTTCTGAAGTTGGCCTTAATTATACCTATAGCAACTCTAACAATGGAGATAGCTTTTTCTGCAATGAACATCGTAAATACTAAATTGCGAAATCAAACGAGAGATCAATGGATGAATGATTGTTTGATTACATATATCGAGAAAGATATATTTCGTTTTATAAGCAACGATGATATTATTGACAGGTTTCATAAAAATGAAACCTCATCGAAATTAATTATCAAAATAATTTAATAACTTTTATTTATTTATAAATTATATTTTTATTGGTGAACCCATCAAGAAAATTTCTGGCTCCACCACTGGTCTCGGCCCATCATTGAGTCCGACTATTCTGGTGTCACCCTGGGTCGCGTGCCTAGGCTCCCAACGAAAATTATTTTACGTTCACATGGACTCGAACTCGAGACCTGCTTAAGCGGAAAGGAGCCACTTATCATTCCACCTCAACCCCCGTCGGTATTTATTTTTTAATCTAAACATGTGAATCTCGCATACACATTATACCGGTGCTTCCACTTGCCTAGTTCCACCACCGGCTCCGGACACGACTTCAGTTTCTCTATCAAACAATAACGAGTACCTTCACTTACATATACATATTTAAGGCATGTTGGATTAGAGTGAAAAGATAATAAAAGATGAAAAAATATTAATAATTTAATTTGGTTTGATTATATTTTCTTACTCTTTATTTCATCTTCATTCCTTTCCAATTGTTTGTTTTTATTTTAACTCTAAAATTTGATGTTATAAAGAGAAAATATATTTTTTATTTTAATTTTTATGATGAAATATATAAGAATGTATTCGTAATAATAAAATTATTATTTTCTTACAGAAGATTTTTTTCTCACTCTTCAATGTGGTCTGTGAGCAATCTTCCTCACAATGGTTCACTTTTGATCATTGCGAGCACTAATTGTGCCGTTATTAATTATCACTGCGGTCATCAAAGTAGCTAAGGGTGTTCACCGCAGATGAACCTGACTATCCAAATTGATCCAATTTCAAAATCGAGTCGGATTATTGATCAGGTCGAATTCAAACTGATTTGATCGTAATCCGATCATCAATGAATCAAATACGAATTTTGATTTTTCAAATCCGATCAATCCGACTCAACCGGATGATCTGAACTTTTATATATTTTTTATTAAATTTAAATCAATTTATTATTGATAAGTATTTTATATTACTTTAAAATTAAAATATATAAAAATGTGTACTTTATATCCTTAAAAAGTATTATAATCCTCTGAAAATTTATGTTTCTTTGTTAAAATATAATGATTATTAAATATTATAAAAAATAATTTATAAATATAAAAAAAGTTAATCAAATAAATCGATGACCCGATCCAATCCAATGAAGATCGGGTTGAATCAAATTCGATGACCAATTTATCATCAACCCGACTCAACTCAACCCGATCAAAATTAATAAAGTTGGATCGGATTTAAGTTCGGGTGTCAGATCCGACATGTGCCCTTAAAGTAGCAATATGTATGTCACAATCCCATAAATAAAGTAATGACATTATCTATCGAAAAACAATAATTATTTATTATATGAAAATTACTATTTCTAATAAAAATTAATGATCATTTTTAAATAAGGGTCACAAAATATTTATGTGACAAATAGATGCTTTTAATATGATAGCGAGGCAATATTGAAACGTCATTTAAATACTACTGAAAAAAAAACAGTGACTTACAAATAATGTGAGCATTGTGCCCAGTACCATAAACAGGGTTGAGAATGTGTCAGTATGACAAAAATGCATAGCAGTATAACAAAGACCAAAAATAGGTTCCAATTTCCCTTGTATTCAGAAAAAAAGGATAAAAACTTATCTTTCGACACGAGATTTTGAACCTTAGTCATTCAATAAATTTATTATTGGATTATGATTGAAACCAGAGTGTTAAAAGATTAACTTGTCTTCAGAATTATATTGTGATATCTTTTCATCGAGGATTTAAATCACTAAAAAGTTGAGAGTTTTTTCTTGTGAGGTGGGGATGGGGTGAAGGTCAAATTTGCTGCAGTTAGACATCAATTCTTCTTTAATATAAACTCAGTAATTCAATATATATGTTAGATTGATTAAAATTTTGGTATATTAGAGTTCATACAAATAAATAAGCGAGATAGACTTCTAAAGGAACACTTATTACATGACAAGTGACAACATGACATGTGAATAAGAAGTCGACCTGATATTTCATAACAATATCTTAATGACTGCTCATTGGGAATAACTCAAAACAAACATACAAGAATCTTTTTCTGATAATTGCAAGATTAGACTGATCTAAATGCAGTAACAAATTGAATTTCTGAAGATTAAGCCCAGATGTTATATAGTTCCATTTTGGAGCAGGAAACTATGCTAAGCAAGCACATTGACAGTGATTCACAAACACAATAATTTGTTAAATTCATGAATACAAGAAAGTGTGGGGCACTTAAAAATGTTAGATGGTAATGTAGAAGCTAATGCAGAGAACCTAAATTATAACATCAACCATACAAAACCTTACCTCTAGCCTCCCTAAATAATCGATGCTAATATTTTCGACAACATAAATTGCCAGGATGAGCCACATTAACATATGCCCAAATAGAAACCTTAATTGAAAAAAGTAACAGGAAAAATATTACAGTTGAAGTTAGCCCTACAAGTTTACATTTGAAAGGTAAGAAAATAAACTCAGCAGGCTCAATCATCTCCATTGTCTCATGAAATATTAAGGACAAAAGAAAAAGGAAATTGTTTATGATGCACAAGGTACACTTTATTTCAGATACGATGAACAAAATGAATTTTACTTTTTGATGGTAAAGAAAATCAAAATGATTTTAATAAACTTTTCCCTTGCTTTGAAGTACTAGTTATCAACCAAGTTTTTTTCCTTTTGAAAGGGAAAGCTAGCGACCAAGTTTTCTGACACATCTTTCTGCAAAATCACAGAACATAACATTTGATGTGTATGACCAATATTAACTCATCAGATAGGCAGCATCTGGATTGACTAAATACATGTATCAACTTAAGATTGACTTGAGAATTTATGAGCAATCCAAACATTCAGAGTCCATATAAGAAAAAAAGATGATATAATCTCAGATTAAGCTTGAGAGCTCAATCATTAACAAACTGAAACAATAGTACTAAGAAACAAGGTAAAGTAGACATTGCAGTGAAGCCACAATTATACATTTGCCAAATTGTTAAGTAATAAGCATAGAAAGTACCCCTAATAAAGCAGTCAGTAACAGTAGATGACAACAATTTAACACAGTTTGATACAATCAGATGCAACCAACTTCATATTCATAGACAAACGACCAATATGATCACACAAAGCAACTCAATAAAAGAATTAAAATGTATGACCATAGATAAGTTTAGAAAACTTTTTTTTTGTACACTAATTCCAATTACGATCAACTAAATTTGCAGCACATCTTCCAGACCTAAGTCCCCTGCCACAATCCCTGAAAGCACCTTGCTAGTAAACTTTTGTCATTTATCATAAGTGCAATTAGGCATATGATCACATATCGTAGTTATCCATCAAGCATGCAGCAGATGAAATAAACAAGAACATTAACAGCATATAAGAGATTAGAAGTTTCACATTTCCAAGCAATCGAGATAAACACCAAAATTATCCAACAACTATCAAAAACCGGTTCTAACGCCCGGCA
The DNA here is from genome assembly GCA_001647135.1 of Pontederia paniculata. Classification (NCBI taxonomy): domain Eukaryota; kingdom Viridiplantae; phylum Streptophyta; class Magnoliopsida; order Commelinales; family Pontederiaceae; genus Pontederia; species Pontederia paniculata. The sequence continues at coordinate 7,114 of LTAE01000110.1, read as the reverse complement.
GGATGCCAACGAGGTCCTACAAATAATCCAGTCCACAAAGAACTCTAAAGATCTAAACTTTTGTACCAAAGAGGAGTTTCCAAACCATTTAGATTCCAATAATACCAGAAGATCGATGGGGCTCACAACTTCTAGTTTCTGCGGCCGCCAGAACGGGGGGCGTAGGCGGTGAAGGGGGCGGCGGGGGCGTCCTGCTGCTTCTCGACGCCAGGGAGATCGGCCATGCCGAGGGAGGCGAGCATGTCGAGGGTCTCCTTATCGACCAGGATGGAATCGACCTTGATGGCGGACTCCTCGGGGACGAAGTCCATGCGGCGCTCGCGCTCTTCCTCCTGTAGCTTGAGGGAGATGCCGCGCACGGGCCCGCGCTGGATCCGGCGCATGAGGTGCGTGGAGAAGCCGGCGATCTTGTTGCGAAGGCGCTTCGAGGGGATGATGGAGACCTCCTCCAGGAGCTTCTTGTTCGTGTGGAAATCCAGCGTGAAGCGTGAGTAAAAACGTTCGATCAGTTGGCGGGACGACTTCTTCACCGTCTTTGTCCTAACGCGACCCATCCCTTCCGGCGGCGAGAAGCTTTCTCCGGCGACGAAAGCGCTTGGAACTCCTGTGCGGCTGCGGCGATTTGGGGCTTTACGTTATCTAGGGCTTGTGCTTGGTTTTGTAATCATATATATATATATATATATATGAGAAATATATATATATATATAGTTTTAAAATTCGCCATAAATTTACAGGAAAATTTTATTATAATTTAATAATGCGTTATTTATAAATAAATAGATAACGTGGCATTCAAAAAGTTAAAAAAAACATATGTGTAAGAGATCTATTTGTTTTAATAAGTAGTTAAGTTTTGGATAAATTAGTTAGTTTTGATTTGGTAATCAGATCTAATTTTGATTATTGGATGTTTTGGCTAACACACATAACTTAACAAAAGAATATATATAATTTTTAAAATATTACTTTTTAAGTGAGGGACCTTTTGTTATTTTTTATTAATTATAAAAATAACTTACATTATACCTTTATATTTATTTAACAGATTTTAATAAAAAAATAAAACTAAATGTTAGTTCTTCTAACACTCTTTGCAGTTCGTACTAATTTTTTTTTCCATTTAACTAGTCTGTTAGTCCACGCGATGCACGAATATTAAAAAAACTTACAATAAATATATGAATTATTTCAACTAAATTATCATAATATATAATTTTAATCTTTATTTAAAGTATTTATTTTTTAAGAAATAAATAAATAATCTTATATTTCAATTCAATAATTTTATCAAAAATAAAAACGAAGAATAAATATTTATTGAATACAATGAAATTAACAAACATAACTATCATAATTCAATTATTCAAATTATAATAGTAAAAATTTAATATAAAAAATTATAAAAAAAATAAGTTAAAATAGAAATATGAAGATTAATATTTATTATTTTGTAAGCCAATTTATTCTCTCAATGGTTTAATAACTTAAATTTAAATGCAGAATTTTATAAACTACAATAAAAATATAAAAAAAATTATTAGAATATAAATAAAGATGTTGCATCAAATATTTAGTAATGAATATAACATTATTATTATTATTATTATTATTATTATTATTATTATTATTATTATTATTATTATTATTATTATTATTATTATTATTATTATTATTATTATTATTATTATTTATATATATATATATATATAACCTAATTCTTTGGATATTTTTTTTATATGTATAAGCTTATTATTTTGCATCAAATAACCAACTATCTTAGACATTTATAAACACATTATTTTATTTTTTAATAAATATAAATACATATACTTTTATATATTACTTGAGTTTGTACTAATTTAAAATAAATAATAATTATTATTATTTAATAAATCATAATTTCAAAATTAACTGTACATTATTTTTTTCTTGAATTTACTTTAAAATAATTGTTATATCTTTCTGTTTAATTTAGTTCTTAAGTGTTAATGTACTCTTTATTTTGAATTATAATTTTAGTAATTTTTAGTTTACTTGAGTTAGGACTCTTTAAAAATAATAATTATTTTCTTAAATTTTATACTTCTCCATGGAAAATATTAATACTTTAAAATTTCTCTTTTTTCACTACTTTGTTTGAACTTGGATTTATTTTAAATAATTATTAATTTAGGATTAATTTTTCTTTAATTTACTTTAGTCATGACTCTTATAAACTACAATTAATTTCTTAATTTTTTTAATCTTCTTATCGAGAAAATATTAATAAATTAAATTTTAATGTTTTTAGTAATTTACTTGACACTTTTTAAACAATTGTTAGTTTAGAATTAGAATTTTGAATTTTCTTAACTTTAGGACTCTTTATAAATAATTTTTATTTTCTTATTCTCTTTAGAACTTTTGAATTAAGTGTAAAAAATTAGTTACTTAAATTAAGTGTTATGAGGTACGAGATTGAGAAAATATAAGATAAAAAATTTATCCATATTCATATCTAAGAATATTTACCAAAAAACTTTTTAATAATTTTATCAAATAAAAATATTATTTAATTCTGAATGCGACACATGTTTATGATAATATGATATTGTGGGCCCGACATGGACATATGATATTGTAGATACGATAAGTGGCATATAATTATTTTACTTATATAGTTATATATATAACTCAAATGAATAAAATAATTATTTTCAATCTCTAAACATGTCCTGACCAATGAGATCCTTTCATTACTTTCATTTGGAGATATCAATTGTCGTGAGATAATAAATCTTTTTGTTATTTTTTATCAGATCCCCTCAGACTTAAATTATATTTTTATTTATTTAACATATTAGAAAAAGAGTGAGAACTCATAATAGTTCCATGAGATTTGTGGTGCTTGACATGCAAAAGGCAAAATTTAATCGGACAGATCGGATTGTCCAGTTCAATTAGGAATCAACACTTGATCTGATCCTATTTGATTTCAAAAGAAAAAAAAAATCATTGGACCGATTTGAATTGGTTCGAATAAAAGAAACATGTGAACCAATTAAAATGCGGATCGAATTCAATTTTTTTAAAAAAAATCTAACGAGGGAATTTGTTGTAGAAATAGAAAAGTTTGTAAAAGAGGAATAATTGAATGGCGAAGGCAAAAGCAGAAGTGGTAATAGGAAATAAGTTCGAGACCAGAAGATATATGAAAATGAAATAAAGAAAATATATATACAACAACAACAAAGCCTTATCCCACTAAGTGGGGTCGGCTACATGGATCATACGACGTCATTGCGCTCTATCAGTAACCAATTTTTTTGGTATATTATTCGTTAAGAGCCATACAGCGCGTTACTTACGGGTAACGACCTAGCATTAGCGCAATGTATTCGTTGATCCATGTTCATGAGATTCGACAAGGTTTTACGTTGGCTGTCGAGGCCTAACACAACCCTCCTCCTTTGTCCGGGCTTGGGACCGGCTATAAACATAGGCGGAGTTAAAGAATATATATATATAGTAAAAAAAATAAGTAAACTAATACGAAAGTTAATGAGTAGAAATAATTATATAATATTATATGAATAATAATATATCAAACATACTGATTTTTTTGGTAAGTAATAACGTTTTGAAACATAATATATACTTTTAGAATAATGGTTTCAACTCTATATTTTAAAGGAAAAATCAATATGAACAAATACTGTAAGAATGGAAAGAAATTTTCAGAAAAGGTGAAAAGCAGAAACAATAGATAAAATTAGAAATGAAAAAAATCAAATAATTATAGGATAATTAATAAAAAATGAAAATAAAAAATAAGGTGAAAATAAAATAGGAAGAAAATTAAGAGTGAATTAAGTCAAATAAATTCATATAGTATCATTCGTATTGTATAATTAATTAATAATAATAACATATCAATTATCATTATTCTATATAAGCATTATTTTTTAAACACATAATAATAATGACATTTTTTTATTTTAATACTTTCTTTAGTATGTTATTTATTATTATTATTATTATTATTATTATTATTATTATTATTATTATTATTATTATTATTATTATTATTATTATTTATAATATTAATTATGCTATTTATTTTAAAGTATTAAAAATAATAACATTTTAATAACCTTTCATTCAATTCGAATCAATCAAGTCGTGACTCAAGTTAAGTCTAATCTAATTATGAAAAAAATTGATGACTTCAATTATTTAAACGAGACAAAAATTGTATGGTACATAAAAAAATATTAAAATCTGTTGAATAAAAATAATAAATAACTAACATATAAAGGTAACAATAAATGTGACCATTAATAAAATTAATGACAAAATTTCCCCTTTCACCAAAAAAATAATGAAAAAATAGGTGAAAATTGATAGAAGGAACTCATTGTCGAGATATATTTAGTGATAATTTTTTTGTAGTTGACAGTTGACACTTGGAGAAGAAATCATAATTTGAACAAACAACCGAAACATTGAGGGGTCGTGTTTCTTAATTAAAAAGTAAAATATATTATATTCCACCATTTTCTCTTTTTAATCATATTTCTTTTTTTATACTCATTATATTATATTTTTTATATTATTTATTATAATGTTTGATACTAAATTACTTATAATTAGAACATTATTAACATAACATTCTATTATATAACATTATTAATTAATTTATTTATTAATAATTCTAAAAAATTTGTATAACATTATTAATTAACTAATTAATCAAATAATGATGGATAACTATATTATCATAATTAGTAAATAATAAAGTTTTAAATATAAATGGAAAAAGTCTCATTTATTATTGGAGATATTTTGTCAATACTATTTTTATATAATATTCTTTAAATAAATTTAAATATTAGAATATATTTTTTTATTTATGTCAATCCAAAGATGGAATAAGAATAATAGAAATATACAAAAAAATATCTATTTATTGTACATATTTCTCCTATATTTATTATCCAATCAAATGATCCCTAGAGTTTTTTTTCCGGATGAATGGGTTAGATGGGATAGTGCGGCGAGTTATAAGTTTAGAGGGGATTAAGAAAATTAACTCATATTTAAATATTTTTTATATATTGGAGAGCAAGTTGGGGGCAGGGGAGGGTGTGGGGTGGG